>PDNC01000036.1:0-200552 GCA_002572885.1 Blastomyces parvus
CATCCAGGACAGTGGGTGTGAGTGCTACAACTGCCATGCAGGCCTCAGCCCAGAAAGAACAGCAACAACAGCAACAAAAGCAAGCCCAAGCCCAGTGCATGAAACAGTTCCAGAGACCGGCTTTAGTTTAAGTCATGCTGCATCCACGTGTTATTTTTAACCCCCCCCCCCCCCCCTTTTTTTTTTTAATCACACCCTGGTACTACGTGGTTGTAAGGGGAACTTATCCAGCTAATATATCCCCCATATCAGTTTGGCACTTTATTCTACCTCAGGTAAGAACTCGCCGTTCTCCCTCAAGTCATCGATCTTTTAGAAGACAGTAGGCGCTGTGTCGCCTCCTTTAACCCCTACTTACTCACTCGTGATATAATTCTTTGTCTGTTCCTTTCTAGGGAGTTTTTACCGCTGGACTGCTTCGACGAGCGCGATCTCATGAAGCTTTCGAAACCGAATACATCCGTGTCATACGCGAACTTCGTCGAAAGGGGACCCGTATCTTCGAATAATAATATTAACAGGAATGTCCATGAGAGACGGGGGCAGCCATTGAAGATTATTGTGCGCGGCAAGAATCCTAAGGCGGATAAGTTGCTTGATCTGCTTGTGCGTGTTGAACCCCGTTTTTTATTCTCTTATTCTTTTTATTTTTCTTTTCTTTTTACCTGCTGCTAAGTTTAGTCTTTTGATTCCCCAGGAACATGGAATATTCGACGCCATTGAGAAAAACTTCCTGGAAGCGCTGCAGATGACCATCTTCGTCGATAAGACGAAGGCCTCGCACGTGCTGGAAAGTTATACCTTCACCTTTAAATATACGCCTGTGGCTGTGGCTGCGGGTGGGGGTGGATGTAAAAAAAAGGAAGACAACCATGATGTCGGCAAGCGGTTGGCGAGCGTCTCCCTCGAGTCGACTGGGTGTACGGCGGATATGAAGACCGTCAAGACGGCACGGCATGGGTTGGAGATGATTGTTCGCCGCTTGATTACGCTGAGTGCGTTTTTGCCTATGCTTCCGAGTATGTTCATAAACCTTCTTTTTTTTCCTCTTTCCTGCTTTTAGCCCGATTGCTAAAGGGGTTGGGTTCATCAGATGAACGGTACATGGAGCTACATCTCTTTTACACTGACGGTTCTCCTCCCGGGTACGAACCGCCTGGATTCAAAGCGGCGGAGCATAATGATCTATTATTCGCGCAGAATGAGTTGTGGTCCAGGGAAACTCAGTCGTGTGGTGCTATGGAGACGGGGATCCACAGGTAGATATATTCCCCTTTATCTGGCTTAGTCCGACAGGGGAAAAGGCGAGCTAATTGCGTCTTGCGCTTAAAGTGTTGGACTGAAGATTAGTTCTTTGAAATGGTCTGGGACGGACTACCCGAGCTCGGAGTATGTGGCAGAAATCCCAGCGGATATTGCGTATAGCAATCGAGTTCGTCGTGATGAAGATATTGGGATTAGTGAGGTGGATGTCGCCGTTCGGGACCTTGGATTGTCGACTCAGGGTTCGTTGCACCACGGGTCTATTTATCACTGGTTTTCAGATATGGAAGCTGACGGTTATGAGCTCTATCTAAATAGGGAGCAGTCAGGTTTCAACCCAGACGCGCCAAGATGAAGCGTTCAAGAAAGATTTGCAGAAGATGATTCCGGTATTTTGACATTATGCGGCTGCTGAACGGTTATAAAGTAGTACGTGTTAAAGATTGGGGCAGCTAACTCCAAATATCTATCCCACAGCCGGCAACTTCGACCCCTGACAGCGATTTTATTCCGACTCAGAGGAATCCCCTCACCCTCCCAGTTGCAAAAACAAAGCCACAGCTCTCCCAAATCAAGCTTTCCCAGCTAGGAGCGCGTGGCCAGACGTTCTCCAGTGCAACTTCACTTCATTACTATCAGAACAAGGAGCACTCTGGTCATATCAAGCCTGACGTGGTCCGTTGCGAGTGTGGATCAAACTCAGACAATCGCAACACGGTACGTTAATATCCTCAATGTATAATAAGAATGTAAGCTAACGTCATTAACCACCACCACCGAATTAGCTCCAATGTGCTTTCTGCAAAACTCGGCAGCATTTGACCTGCTATGGATTCATCCATGGACAGGATCCAGCCATTCCCGAGACGCATGCGTGTTACAAATGTCTTCTTGAACCGCAAGAAAGGCATCTTGTGCAGGATATGCGGACGCTGGTTTTGTTGCGCCAGGCTCTGCTAGTCATTATTGAAGAGGGTTATCCGAATCGAGTTCGGGATTTTGCTAAGAAGTTGAGTATGTATCATTTTCATCGCCAGCCCTCGTTGAACAAGGAATTCGATGCTAAAAAGAAGGAAAACTCGTTCGGTTTTTTTACGTAGATTGCAATGGCCAGACAATCGTCCAGATAACGGATATGTTGCGGAAGCAGGGCTTTCTGCTCGCCACCCCTGGATCCAAGTCGAAGGGGTTCCTGGAGAAGGGGCTGCCGAAGTTCACGCTCTCCACAGAAACTGCTGTTAAGGAGCGGCTTCGGAACGAGATTTTTAACCCGCTCGCGAAAATATCTCACCATGTATGTTATTCTTCTCCCCTGGCTGAAACGCGGTTGACTGGCGAGTGACACGCTAATTTTCTACCTCCTCATTGCCTGTGTTTTTATTAGTATAACCTGCCAGATAGTCACGATAGGCCCGCGGGCCAGCGCGCCGGTAGCGTCGAGCCCTCGTCGAGTGTTTCCAGTGATGTTCTATCTATCGAAGAGATTCCCCCTGACAGGTACTTTAGCGCTACCCAAAAGAAAAAATAAAAAAGCCATGCATATCATTTGCTGTGTATAACGCTAAAATCACTAACTGCAATGCATAGTCCCGGTTACGAGGAACGCCGCCGCAAAAGCAAGAATGGCGGAACAACCGATGCAACCGGCAAGGTACCTATTACCCCAGAAGTGAATGAGATCCGTAACGCGTGGAAGGCGCTCGGGTCGAGCTTGGACTTGGTAAAGCCGGTGCAGCCCAGCGGTGATTCTCAGATCGAGACTCAAACGCAAAAGCAAACGCAGCTGGAGATGCAAACGCAGAAATGGAAGCCAAACCGCAGTATCATGGGCGATGAATCAGGGGTTGGGTTTGGATCTGGCGAGCACGGGGAAAGACCTGCGTCGTGTCAGGGTTTCCCTGGTAGACAGAAGAAGCAGTCCCGTCCGGCTGCGTGGGAGGATGACTATGACGGCGATTACGATGACGGCGAAGGAATCATGGCGAGCGGCTCGGATGGGGAAGATGGGCCTACTACTAATCGTCGGAGTCGGAAGAGGGCTAGGCTGGGTAAGCTTGGGAGCCCGATTAGCATCTTTGCGCCTAGCAGTGAGAGTGGGGTGGGGAGTGGGAGTGAGGGTTATGATGGTGAGAGTGGAAGTGGAAGTGGGAGCGGGAGCGCGAGTGGAGGTGGAAGTGTTTGAAGGGGTTAGGAGGAGGTCGGATGTGCTTCTGGCGCAAATGCTATCATCTGGGTAGGTTAGGGTGTTACGCGTTAAGGAGTTGTTTTGCTTTTCTTGATGGGTGGGTGAGTAAAATGGCCCTATATGGAACTGCGATTGAGAGGGTTTGATCGCGGGAGATATAACGCAGCCACACCTGTTGCTGTTGCTGGTTTTCTATGAAGCATGAAGCAGCATTTTGACCCCTTGGCCTGTTTTATCCCGCTCCTCACCCCCCGAATGCTCGCTCCCCTTTATTTCTTTTCTGTTCTTTTCGTCTCTGTTTTTTTCCAGCTTCCAGCTACTTTCAACATACCCCTCCCCCATGTCCGTCTATCGCATGTCTTATTATCTATCGTCAACCCTATTATGTTTATGTTTCCCCGATCTTCTCTCCGATCTACATAACATACAAAATATGCAGCGGCGGTCCGCTCTACCCTGAGCAAGGATTAAATGCCCTGAATGAGCAAACCCGCAGCTTTATTTGTTTGCATATACTCTTTACTCCCCCCCCCCTCACACGCACGCGTTTGTTTTTAATTTAAACTGTCACATTTCTTTCCCGCCCGCCTGCCTGCCCGCCTGCTCTGTATTATTATTGATACCAGTAAGTATCGTGCCCTCTTCTTTTATCCCTGCGGCAAGCTGAGAATGCTGAATCTTTGTGTTGTGTGTGGTTGCATTGCGCATAGCTAGCTATGTATGAGTATTTTTTTCTTCTTTCGTACTTGATCACTTGTGTGTTTGCTGGGTTGATTTATGATAACTAGATGGGCAGGGGTGGAAAAGTGAAAAGAAAAGAAGAAGAAAAAGAAGAACGAAAAACTTTTAATGAAAGAATGAATGAAAACATATTAGTGTTAACTAGTTACCTATGTCCTATTGATATTTCCCGTCCCGTTTGTCACCGTTCCGCTCCGCTAGTACCTCATCATCCCCTTCCCCCCGCCGTTTGATCATTAGTAGTATAAAAAAGGGCTCGAATTTGGTCCCAGAGCGCCACTACATAGCATCTAATGTACATAGAAGACCCAGGCTCCGACCTCATTCGACACAACCCCGGTCCACACTCCGCAGGGAGAACGTACTGTATATACCATATCGTCATTGTGAGATTCATATTCATGGGCAATAAATAAATCGCGGGGTCAGGAAGTCGTGGTGGGCTGAGGGCTGAGGGTTGCAGAGCAGTGTCGTAATAATGGTTGGTTGCTCATTTCTTCTGGGCTTGGGGGGGTTAATAATACATACATCTTATATAGGTAGGGTTCTTTGTGTGGAAGGATGTTGCACAGTCTGGCTGGCTAGCTGCAGGTTACGGGGGCCTGGGGTGTGGGATGGGGGATGGGGAGATTCATCTTAGACATTTGTTAAATCTGGGCAATGTATGCATGTAGTTAATTATGCATGTACGTTTCTTTGTGTTTAATTTCCGTTTTATTTATTTATATATGTATGTAACTATATCTTCAATAAGAGAGTAGAGTTAATGTATCTATTTAGAAACACGAGAAAGCACATCGTAAAGCTGGAACTCAATATTCTGAATTCTGCAGGCAAATTAATAAAGGGCTTGCCCCTTTCTTTCATCCCTTCCACCCCGCTATTATAATTCATGTACGTACAGTACTGTACTGTACTTCAACTGCTCTAACTTCCACCGCACATGTAGCTCCAAAGTGATCGATGATAAAGTTGTCTATGATACATACATAGGAAGCCTTGCTTCTACGCAGGCAATTGAATCTGGTTGGTGGAGAGAAATTCCGAGAATGAGAGAGCCAGATGGATTGGACGCGCGCGCAAGGGGTGTCCGTCAGATAGGTGTACATGTACATCTGATTGATTAGGTTGCGCTTTACGGTTAATTAACTGCTCCCAAGCGATTACCTGATCATAGATGGAATGACTGAGAAATCGGGTTACCCTCAATTTCAAGGACAACATCCGACTTCTGCCCCAAAGGGTGAGCTTTTCTGAAGCTAGGTGGTAGATTTCCTTAATTTAAGCCCCTCCATCAACCAGGGGTCAAATACGAGTTCTTCCGCGGTGGGCCTTTCCTCAGGTAACCAGCGTAGAATCCTTTGAAGGAACTCTAGAAACCCCTTTTTGTTTTCCCCCTCGAGATCTTCTGCGAGCTGTTCGAGGGAGATGTCAGGGATGGGTGCAACACCTTTCCATTGGCCTTGAAAATGGGTTGTTAACGTTAGCGGAAAACGAAGATCCGGTCCGACACGGTGTTAGATTGTGAACATGTATTTCATTCACATACCGTTCCTGTCCCACCATATAGAACTCATCTCACTACGTTCCAGAAACTCGCCGGGAGGAGGCCCCAAGATCGCAACCATTTCTGCAAGGTGGAGCGTATCGTCCAGAAGTTGCTCATCGTTCCGGGCTTGGAAGAGGGTACGCCCAGCTACGAGGTCCCAAAACTGTCCAAATAGTATATTTGAAGACACGTCAACTAAGCCCGTCAAAAAAAAAAACATAAAGCAGGGTAATCAAATCGTCACTGACCACCATTGCAATGCTCCAAATATCAACTTTATTGTCCCAATCCATCTTGAGAATCACCTCTGGCGCCCTGTAGACATCCGGCATGATATCCTGTCCTCTGTGATTTTCATCTGCGAACCTGGCCTCGCCAAAATCAGTTATGATAGGAAGGCGCCGTGTACGGGGAATCCGGCGGCTCTTGTAGATAAGGCGATCGCCGATAACCTTCCTCGGTGCGGGTTGTGTCAGCTCAGCCTCCTCGAATACTGAGAACACCTCAGCATCGTCAATCTCCAGGAGCATGTTTCTGGACTGGAGATCTGTATGCACGATGTTGGCTGAATGGAGGAAGTCAAGCCCGGCCAGGATGTGCCGTAGCGGAGGCTTTAAAAGTTGGATGGGTAGAGTCCCCGTCGGCCGGAGGTCGAGCATCTGCTCCAAACTCAACCCCAATGGCTGTTGAACGAGGCACGTGTGGGTGCCATCTGGGCCAGCTACTTCGAATGAGTCGTGTAGTTGGCGAAAGAGATTTTTGCCCGGATGGTCAGATTGAGATTGAACGGAGTTGAGATGTCTGTAGATGCTAATCTCATGGTTCGGCTTTGAGGAGGAAACACAGAGCTTGAGTACGACGTGTCGAGGCTCACTACTCCGTAGTTAGTTCGCGAAAGTGAAGTGAGCATAGGAGACTTATCCAGGACTGCAACAAACAACAGGATAAACAAATAAACGTACGCACTGTAGATCACGGCCAAGCCATACCGTCGATGTCACTCCGTATCCCAGTTTCCCAACGATCTGATACCTGTCGTTGAAAATTTCGCCTATTCGAGCCGGGTAATACTTCTCTGCCCTATACGTCGGAAGGGTTTCTTCTTCAATGCTTTCAGAGGCATCAAGCAAGTCAAATCCGGAGCTTGGGAATGTGAGGGGAGATACTCGCTGGGAGAACGTCATTCGCTGAGCTCCGTTAAACCGTTGCGGATAGAGAGGTATAATAGAACGCAATGGCAGACAAGGTCGGTTCCTGGAGAATGCGGACCGCATATAACGGTAAGCAGTCATGCCCTTGGAGGACTGACAGTGTTGTTGTGCTTGTTTCTTCTGATAGACTGTTATTTTTGTGATTGGCAAAGCTCAATTGATTACTCGTTGTCTCACTCGGCGCGCCAAAGCTACAGTAGCGTTCAACTAGTTTGGCATGTCTTGAGCCGTTTTCGCCTGGAAACGGACGATTGGCGAGCGAGCGCCACGATTTGGCCTTGATCAGTGATCAATAATGATCAGTTGTGATGTGCATACGAAGCTCGATTCGAGTGGGTTTCGGGTGAGGTGCTTTTGAAATATGGAGATTCAGAGAGCACCAATAGAAACACACTCGGGCTTAAGTTTTTTATTTATTTTTACTTTTTATTTACTCCGGAGTTTTTATTTCAGCCTGAACATCTGCTTTCACTGAGCTATGTATCTACTACTCCGTATCGAGCTCAACAGATGAGATTAGCTCCTGATCTATTGAGGATGTCCACTATTGTCCAGCTTATTACTTTTTTTTAAAAGGAGATGCCCCTAAATTACCCACTCTCGTATTTTGCGCGTCTTGGGCCTAGCTCGCAAGCCGCTCCCGTAATGACTGACCTTATCAGGGATGACAAGCATGGAGGAGAAGGAGATCAGCCTGGTCGAATAATAGTGGCTAGAAGTATGGGGGTAATGGGGTAACGACTGGAGATATTCGAGTGTTCCCTGTATCTCCACTGTCCATCCAGGGCTATTTTCGCTAGTCAGGGGCAGCGCAGAGCTGGGAGGGCTGAATGTCTGAATGTCGTCCGTGCAAGACAGGGGGAAATAATAATCATGACTCTCGATATGTGTGTAGTTAAACATCCACGGGTGGGGAGGAGGTTTCTCTGTAGTTACTTATAGTTATGTACTGTACTCTTAGGTAATTTGCTGGGAGGGATCTATATCAGATTCGAACAAACTCGGCGGATCACTCACTCACTTCCCACTACTACTAGAGCAAAACAGAAACACCAACAACATCCCGTCCACTCTAGACAGATTCGACAGCTTGTGAGGTTTTATTTCGTGCAGACGCCATAGCTTGGAGGCGCGAGTTTGAAGCACCGGCTCCATCTGGGCGATTTGCCCCTGATCTGCCCTGTCAGTCATGGATGACGAGATTGGGTCTAGCAGCCGCCGCCGCAACACACGACGCTAGCAGGCTGGGGAGATTGAGCTATTGAGATAATTAACTCCGCTTGTGGAGCCGTCAGTCGTCGTGAGCATGGCGTTGCACCGTCACTACTGGTCACTGTGGTCAGGAAGCGTGGGGAGACAGAGAGAGATCCCTGGATATATCCCCGGCCCCTGTTGGTTGTTACGATTCGTGATTTTTTTGGTAGGTTTTATTTTTTTATTTTTAATTCTTAATTTTTGACTTTTATTTTATTTTATTTTTCTGAGTTCTGGCTGAATTCAAGAGTCTGCATGCAAATGAAAAGTAACTAATCAGACCATACTGTTCGTTTGCAGCGAGTTCAAACCGTCGATTCATGCGGAATATCGCTGCACAGTGCATGGTTAGGAATCCAACATTCAACATTCAACATTTCCTCTTCTCCTTTTTTCTCTTTTCTTCTTCTTCTTTGAACCTCACGATGGCCCCGCAGCTGCAGGCCATGCAGATTACTGCTTAGAAAAATGAGATCCCTCATCCCGCCCGCAGCATCCACTCCACTCCCTCTCTCTGCCTCGGTCTGAGTGGCCATCTGTCCCCAACACCGCAGCTCCAACAACTCCTAGTTACAACACACTGTGGCTGCTCTTGTTCTTCAGAAGATCTTCCTGTGCTCTCGTCATCATTGTTCCGCCCATAGCACCGACCACGGGCGGACCGGTTACTCCCAGTTCCTGTGCCACCCACCTCTTCGCATCTAGGCTCGCTCCCCACGTTGCCCGCAGTGGTTCCCGCGGTTCTCAGTTGTACAGTAATAAGTTACTATCTGGTTCGTCGAATCGCCTGCCGCGGATCCCCTGGTGCCTGTGGTGCTGGTTGCACTTGTGGGATGCTGGTCCCTGGACCGTGGGAAAACAAGTCCAACCTCCGAACGCCAAATCGTAGTGGGTGCGGGACCCCAGCTGGAATAATAATAATAACCACGATCTTCCGCCTGGTCGGAGACTTTTTTCCGTTTTGTCCACTTTTACTCTCTTTATTTCTACGACGGCTGTCAGCGCGTTCTTTTTGTTTGACGTTTTAGCATCCTTATTTTCTGCCTCCCGGAATTGGAATAGTCGGATATGACGGTCTCCTCCACCCTTAACTAGCGGTCAGAAGCAGAGACGAACAACCGATATAATACTAAAATAACTTGGAAAAAAGGGAAAAAAGAAGGAAAAAGGAAAGAAAAAAGAAAAGCGACTTTACTAACTCCCTGCGTCTGTGAGCAATTGCGCTCTATCCATTAACTACCTCTTTTTTCCTTTTTCGGTTTCTGGTGCGGGCTGAACGCACAGCAACCAGGCCTGGTCTCGGCAGCACCGCTTAACTGGAAAAAGAAAAGAATCCCTGGCCGCACACCAAGACGAGGGGGAGGAGGAGAGGAGGAGGAGGAGGATGGCCCAACACCAACCGCCAGTGCCTCAACGCTTATCTAGTATCTCACCTTCGCCAACCGACAATCTACGCCCTCGCAAATCCAACATACCACCTCTGTCCGGCCCTGATACGCTCATTGCGCAGCGTCCACCGGAGCGCCGTCGATATACCGCAAACAACAACATTATCGTCGATCATGACTTTCTGACCAAATTCGGCAAGCCAGTGCGGAGAACAAGACAAGTTGAAATACCACCGCCTCCCTCAGTGACCAACAAAGGTGGAAGAACGGGTGAAGCAATTAATGCAAGTCTGAAGCTTGGAACCGCAGAGACAGCTGTCACCCCGCAGAGACAGTTGCGCCCGAGGGCTTCGTCGCCGCTGTTGGGCGTTCGATATCAATCCCACCATCACGAGCCGCTTCCGTCCTTCCATGCAAAGCCTCACCCCACCCTGCGCCAGCCCGAGTCATCTTCCACTTCCCTTTCATCTCACGATCCTTTGAAACCGCCTCCGGTTGTTCCACAACAGGCGCAGGCGCTGGCGCATAGCCAAACGCAGACCCAGACGCGCAGCAGCAGCACACAAAAACAAACACCGGCTTCGTTTCCCTCCAGGGATCTGGCTTTTCGAAGCAACGCCTATTCTTCCAATTCGTCGGCCGAGCGCAATTTGACAAACAACGTGGATCCTTCGCAGCTATACCCGCAGGACCAGCAGGAGGAGTCGAGGTCGTCATCGTCATCGTCAAAACCCAAACACCGCCCCCCGATGATTGACCTGTCGAAGCTCTTTCCCAAACCTAGCGATCCTTCTGTCCAGCGTGACGTGCCGCTATTATCCCCCCATCGGATGACAATGTCGCCGTCACCCGTTTCCCTACTGTCGGATGCCTCGTCGTTCGGCGCGCAGCAGCGGCGACTTGGCAGCATACATCAGACGGTGAATAAATTGAGCAAGCCACCGAGTAGTAAGGAACTCTCTGCTCTTCGCAAGCAGTATGAACAGCGGCAGCAACAGCAACAGCAACAGGGGCGGCAACTTTCCGAACCGTCACCGGGTTTCCCACCGGATCCATACTCCCCCAGTCTTTATGAAGGGCCACCACAGCAACATCATAATAATTCTCAATCATCACAGCCCCCAACTCCACAGCTTTCCCATATCTCTTACCAGCAGCCGCCGGTGAAAAAGGAGAAAGAACGTTTTTTCCACCGGGGTAGACGAGAGAGGAAACGGCGTGAAGAAGAGGAGCAGAGGCAGAAACAACAGGAAGAGGAGCAGCTTCGTCAACGCCAGAAACAAGAGCAAAAGGACCGAGAGCGGAAGCAACGGGAGAAGCTTGAACGGGAGCAGCAACAGAGGAAGCAGGAACAGGTACAAAAGGAGAAGGAGGAGTATTTCCAGCGCCAGAATCGCGAGAAACAACGGCGCCAGGAACATAAAAAGAGAACAGACGAACCGGACCAGTATCAACGACGCAGAAAGGGGGAACCAAAGCAACGGGAGGAGGAGCAACAACAACAGGACCTGCAGCAACGGCAATTAAAGCAACAGCGGCAAGAAGAGTTACAGTCGCAACATTACCAATTCCCGTTCCACGAGAAGCGAACGAGGAAACAAAGGAAACCTGCTGTCGACTGGTTTGATGGGCCGGCGGGACACGTTAGTGATGATGACGATGATGATGATGATAATGCTGAAGGGGACGAGTCCACCCAATATGAAAACGTATTGTCTGTACCTCCGTCAGCATATCGGGAGTCTGCCTATTCCCGTGGGAGCGGTAATCGGGTCAGCTTGAATTCAAATACCATGAGCGGAACGTCAAGAGCCTCAAGCCGAACGCTAATACTGTCCCCCGTTCCCGAACCCGCGAAGAAAGCTGCCCCCGAACTCCACAGCAACACCAGCCCCTTGTTCAATCCTTCCACCACCAGGTTCCACACCTTTTTCCACGACTGGGATCTCAACAGCCCCACTCCACCCAGTGTGGCATCACCAGCTCCCATCGTGGGAGGTTTGTCGAGGAAGAGTAGCAAGATCACTTTAAATAAATCAGACCTTAACGAGTCTAGCGTGCTCTGCCTTTCGTCTTCAGAAGATGAGCCTGACGAGGAGGAAATGGAGGTGCATAAGCCAGCCCAGCAACGTGTTCTTCGTGATAGCATCGCCACGTTCGATGAAGGGGCGGCCGAAATTTTCACAGCGAAAGCCGTTTCCGCCTCTCGCGGTTCTTCCGTGTCTAGAGTCCGAAACACAAGCCTTCCGCCTGCGCGAACTTCGCGGGACCATTCAACTTCCTCCACCCTTAGAACCCCCAGCTACCGCCCTTCGAATGGAATCCCCACCATCTCGGAGCCAGACAGCCCTCCGCAGTTCCGCTCCTCTACGTCCCCGTCCATGGTGGCCTCGACTACGGCTAACCCCAACCTTTCGCCCTTCGATTTCCAACTACCCGTCCCCAGCGCCCAGAATGGTATCAAAGCCATGAACCGGCGCAGCCGTGTCATTGCTGTGACTCGACAGGAAGAAGAGCTCCTCGAAGTCATAAGGCAGCACGGCGGCAGCATGCCGCCCAACTTCCCGCTCATTGATCTCCCCAACCCCTCAGCTTCTATCTTCAACCCAATGCCAAACATATCCTCGACTGCAACCGCTAGCTCATTCCGAAAGTCCCCATCGCCTTCTACCGACCGTTCTCCCTCCAGCCAACACGGGAGCGGGAGTATTGGCGACACGTCCTTCCTAGCACTAAGCCCCGGCCTCCCACCAACCCACGGCAAAGGCGCGGGCAGTACCTCCGCCGCCAGAAGCGATAGCTCCCGCTCCCACCATGCATTGTCAGTCTCAGACAGCGGTGGCGACCATCACTCCAACCCTTCACCGCGTGTCAGCCTTGTGCACTCAGACACGTTTCCCTCCCCTTCAACCAGCTGGACTTCGCCGCGCACACCACAATATCACCCCCCACAACAACAGCAACAACATCATCATCAACATCAACAACAACAGGGGCAGCTACAGAAGCACTACCAACTACACAATCAACAACCACACCATGAGGAACTCACCAGCCCAAGCGGCCGCCCCCACAACGGCAGCAGCGGCAGCCCACTCCACCAACACCCCGTAGTGCTAATGCATCCACAACCTCTATCCTCCTACCCACCCACAGCACTACCACTATCCCTATCCTCACCATCGCCACCATCACCCCTCCGCTCATCTCCCTCACCCCATTCACGCGCATCAGGCCCGCCTTCACCTCTCCCGTCCACCACTGCGCCCGAGACCACCGCTGCGGAGCTAGACGTGGTGCTCCCGCTAGAGGAGACGAAGCGCCACTCGCGCACGAGGACGGATAGCAGTAACGCGATGGTGTTTGGGGACGGGGGTGGTGCGGATGAGGGTGGCAGGAACGGCGCCGGCACCAGCACCGGCGCCACGGTGAATGACACGGACTTACCCATCTGGGCGCTTGGGTGGAGTTCGGAGACGCCTGGGCTGGCGGTTGTGCATTGATATGCATTCATATATATACACATGTGTATATATGACGTATTTCCTGGTTTTTCCTCATCCCGTTTCGGGCCTTGCCATTATATATGTAATTTTTTTGGAGGGGGGGTTCGTTGGATAACCGGTTGGGTTTCATTCACATTTCTACTGCATGATCTATATCGGGATTTATTTTTATTTTATTTATTTTCACTATTGACTTTTCCAAATTCATCCAGGGCCTATTATTCCATTGCACAAAGATCCGTTCAGTCCGCGAGTCTTACCCCCTTTCTTCTTATCATTCCACCTTGTTTCAATCAGATTCTTCCCAAACCCCTCCCTTCCCCTCCTATTTTCATTTCCTACAACCTCATTCATATTTTCTACATCTACATTTTCTTTACTTTCCCCCGTTCTCCCACCGTCAAGCATGATATCTCTTTTCCCTTTGTCTATCCAACACCACCTACATATTACATATATATATTCACTCGATACGACCAATCATGTTTTTCTTTTTCCTTTGCATATCTTTCACTCCATACACCACAATGTAATAATTAACAACGCATAGAAAAGGGGGAGAGGGATCCCCCCCCCTTTTTTTTGGTCTCCCTTTTGTTTTCATTCTTCTTCTATTTCTTTTATAGTTTTATATCCCCATTTTCAGCTGCTGGCCGGACAAATACAGGAGGAAGGGGGGGATATATACCATCAGGATACATCTATGTAATACTATTCCAATTGCTTTTTATATACCTTTTACTATCATCGAGAAACATTGAAAACATAGTTCAGTTCATGGATACGCTCAAAGTATTCTGTGTATATCAAGGAAACATACATACCACCAGTGTGTTAAAGATTTATTATCATCATTATTATTACCATCAACAAGAAGTGGTTTGTATGGCTTCTGGCTGGTCTGATTTACTTCCTTACAGAGTTACTTCCCTGCCACCTTGAAACCCAACCAAAACACCCCTCAACTCCCCCCCCCCCCCCCCCCCCCCCCCCGCCCATGGCGCACTGTTGCAGGAAGCGGTCAGGCGGCGCCAGTGAGGTGAGCACTGAGGGGCTCAAGACTGGATGTTGGGTCCTCCTTGGCGGGTGGAGCGAGTGGCGGCGGGCTAGGGGTTGGTTAGAGTTGGGTTGGGATGGGGTTGGTTTTGGGCTGTTGGTTGGGCCTCGATAATGGGCTGGGCTGGGGTTGGGCTGGCGAAGATTTCTTAGGTGGTGGCTGGTGGAAGCAGATGTATCTTGCATCCAGGAGAGACATGGGAGAATAACGGAAGGAAAGGCTTGACTGACAGTCAGATTTGGGTTGAAGGTGAACAGTGTTATCGTTGTTATATAGTGGGAAAACGGGTTCTTGAAGGCTTAGTTACTATAGATACACAGCTCCAGCTTCATCTTCGAGTTTCTCTATAATTCTCCGCTGTCCCGCATTGTGTATCGTATCGTGTGACCTTTTTAATTTCTGGCCTTGTGACTGTGCGGAGAGACCGCGGAGGAATAATAAACTACATATTCACCGTCTTTTCACTTTTCCTGTTGGCGTTGCGATTAGTTGCTTTCGTTTGTTCTTTTGTTCGTTATCATTCCTATAACTATCCCTAACAACCTGGCCGTTATAACTACTCTCCGCTTTGTTCGACGACAAAGAAACCCGGGAAGCTGAATCTTATTGGCAACGATAAATTATAATGGCCGCCGGTTGAAAGAAGACAAAAAAGCCAGCCCTGTGCCCTGTGCCTGGCGAAGCGCCAAACAAACAGGCGGCGGATCGCACTAAGTCTGCTCCTGGGCCTCGCGATCTTGCTTGCTTATTATTCGTATTTGCTTTTTCCTGTCGTCGGCGGCGGCTGGACGGTCGATGGACAGCTCAATTCCTGGGTTTTAATTTTTTTCAGGTCTCCATCTTGGTTGTGTTGTAACTTGGACAACAGCAAGCAACGCTCCAACCTCTCTTCTTGACTCTTATTACTCGATTTTTTCGCAATCTTTCCCTCACCCTCAAGCCCGTGGATATACGCCCGCCTAATAAAGATATTCCCTCGAGAACGAGGCTCGCTTACACCGCGCCAGTTCCGTCCGATTTCCCTTGGAAAGCCCTTGCAAATACGCGTCACAATGAGAAGGGACTCGAGGGCGGCCGCTGGCTGGATGGGGATTCCAGGGAGACAGATTTCCTTGGTTTTGGTACGGACAAAGCTTTTCCCTCCCTTCAGCTTCAAATATTTTATTCAATTATTCCTTTGGCACCTATGTGGTGGTATGCGTTTTGTTGTTATCTCGTGCATTGCTAACGTATGCACTCTCATCCGACCTGCAGTTAACGATTCAATACACAACTTTCACATTAGTATGCAATCTTTTGCCTTCTCTGCTCTTTAGATCCTCCAGCTCTTTACCCGCCCCAAATATCTCAAGGGGCAATACATACATGCAGAATGGAATTGGGCTGAACTAACCGTCCCTGCGTCTCGCGAATTGGCGAAACCCAGCTCCTCCATTACTCCAAAGTAATGCCCGTCGTCGGCGGCCGGCGATACCTCTCCTCAACGGCCGTGTTCCTCAATGAAGTCATAAAACTAGCAATCTGCTTAACCGCTGCGCTCTATGAGCTCTCCAGGACCGCCCCACCCTCCATGCCAGCCACTTCACTCTTCACAAACCTATCTGCCGCAGTTTTTACAGGTGATAGCTGGAAGCTAGCTGTTCCAGCAGGCTTGTACACGCTATCAAACTCCCTGGTGTATATCGGGCTCTCCAACCTCGAAGCCGCCACCTTCCAGGTCACATACCAATTGAAGCTAGCCACAGCGGCCATCTTCGGCGCCACATTGCTCAGGCGGAGCTTATCCTTTGGAAAATGGACGGCGCTGTTCCTGCTCATCGCGGGCGTCTTTATCGTCCAGCTACCACACGCGGACCCAAATGAGATCGACGACCACCGCGGGCGCGTGCATTTCCCCCGCTCGCTGGAGGAATGGCAGAACCTCGGCGCCTCGACGGGCCGCAACGTGCACCAGCAGCTCCACAAGCGCTCGGCCACATACGAGGGCATCGAAGAGGATCTGATGCTGGGATACCCGCACATGAACGGAAACATTGGGCTGCTGGCTACCATTGGCGCATGCATCGCGTCTGGGCTGGCGAGCGTATCTTTCGAAAAGGTGCTGAAGGACAGCGCCACGTCTACCACGTCTGTATGGATCCGCAACGTCCAGCTGGCCGTCTATTCGATCTTCCCCTCGCTGTTTATCGGCGTCGTGTTCCTGGATGGCGAGAAGGTGGCGCGCGGGGGATTCTTTGGTGGCTACAGTTGGGTTGTGTGGATGGTTATTGGCCTGCAGGCTGTGGGCGGGATTGCGACGTCGTGTTGCATTTTGCGTGGAGAACATGGCTTGCGGAATTCGGCGACTGGGGTTAGTATTGTGCTGAGCGCTGTTGCGGCGATGTGGGCGTTTGAGTTTAAGGCGAGTGGGAATGTGAGTAGCCCCCCTATATCTGTCTCCCTCATCAGGCGCGCGTAACAACTTTTCTCTTCACTTTCCCCATATTACTATTATCCTGTACTACCCGCAAAACCAAAACTAAACACAAAAAACCACAGTTCATCATCGGCACCCTCCTCGTCCTCGCAGGTACATACATCTACAACCAACTCCCCCACCCAAAAACCAACACCCGGCCCCCACCCATCCGCATCAACAACTTCGAAAAACTCAGCGGCCTAGGCATGGACACCAATGCCACCACCAGCACCACCAGCGCCAGCGCCTCATCTTCAGCAGACGCAGACGAGAAGAACAACAATAACGACTCCTCTTCTTCCTCCTACCTCAACCGGCCCAACGACTTTTCCATAAAACTGCCCACAACGCCCGGCTTGTCTGAGTCAGCCGCGCTGACGACGTCTAGGCCTGGTTCGCCCAGCCATGCTCGGTTTAAGGGGTCGTATTTTGCGCAGAGGGGGGGTTAGGTGCTGGTTATTATTTCTTTTTTTTTTCAAATTCTTTTTTGTACTTTTCTACATGCCCTTTTTTTTTGATTTCCCTGCGGCCGCACTGAGAGATCAGTGAGCGGGAGGGCAGGGCAGGGCAGTGTAGATGTGGTTCGGCGGGTTTACATGTAAGTCTGGAAAATGGAGGGTAAGCTCTCAGGGGGTTGGTGTTTCTGAGAGGAATAAATGGATTTTTTTTTTCTAGCTTTCGCTCTAAAGGAATTTACATTTCTATAAATCGATTTTGTAGGCGTTTTGTTTTTAAATGCGGCGGTTCGCAGCTCATCTTTTATTATTTTTAGTATCATTACGCTTATTGATTGTTTTCTTCTCTCACCTACCTGTTCATGATCTTCCTCTTCGTGTGAATTTCTTTTCCTTTTTCTTTTCTTTTCTTTTCTTTTTTTTTGTTTCAACCCTTCTATGATACCAGAGCAGAGTAACAATTTACTTACGCATCGCAGAGGAGGCAACACTGTGCCCTTGCTGGAACTTTGCACGTCACTACGAGTCTTCATTCAGTGGCCACTGCTTGAAAGGGGAGACAGGTCATGTGATAGTTGAGCCCCTTTTTTTCATCTCCCAACTTTATTCCAACCTCAACCTCCTTTCGTCTCTCCGATGTTATATCAACAACATGCCATGGAGGGCGTTTGAACTGCTCAACGCCGTCTCCGTTTTGAGCATATTGTGGTTAGAATGAGTCATGGTGGTGGTGAAATGGCGTATTTCTGATTTATTTGGCATTGCGTCCATCAGAGGGTCAAGCCTTGGTGGTTAACTGCTTATATACCCCTGTTCATCTTTGCAATTACTCCTGAATGAGTTGACGGTGACGGAGTAGGAAGCCATCTCTGCTTTTGCCCTCTTCTGCTGATTTGTTTCCCTATCGCTGTCATTTATATGCCATGTAAATTGGCATAAGTCTTCGTTCCACGCTGGCCTCTCTTTTAAAAGAATGGACAATCCGAAGCGAGACACGACTAGCTTCCGACGCCTTCTAAGCACCTTCAAAAGCCCGGCTGCTTCAGCCTCTTCTTCATCATCTATTTCCTCCCCTTCCCCTTCTTCTGCACCATCTTTCAAACCGTTTACTGTTCCAATGCCGAATTCAAAATGGAAGCGGGAGCAAGCGAAGTCGACCCTGACTAGTCACTATGGCAACAGCAGCAGTAGCCGTGCTTCTGCTGTTGGTTCTAGAGCTTTTCCTAGGCGAACTCAACATCAAACACGCCCTCTGGGCCTTTCAAGTGGGAGGGAGCTGGGTTTACATGATCAGGATCGGGATTTGCCATTGGATGCGTTTGGTTTGGAACCCTTGCATTCCCTGTTTTTGCTATCTATGCTCTGTGACGAATGATGGCTAAAGAATGTTGTCCGGTGAAGATCGCGAGCTATTGGCTCAACTGGAAAACGAGAAGGAGCAACACCAAGATGTCCCCGAAACTTATGTGCAGGATGAAGAATCGGCTGATTTATATGGCCCTACATTAGGCCCAGGGCGGCCGCAAAATAGCTCGAAATTTTTTCAGTCCAGTAAGGATTTTCTTTCTCCTGCGTCTCTGTATTGAAATGTTTCTGCGGGAGTAGGCGTGTGTGCGTCTGCATTCATTACTGACGATCTAGGTGCAACTGCAATGGATACCCCTGTCCGCGGGAATATCTCTAGCTCCACTGATATTGGTCCTCTTTCCAGCCCCTCGCTCGCGGTAAGGGCCCGAAAGAGACCGCCATTATTTTCTAGGGATGTTCAAAATGATGAGGACGAACCTAACCAGTCCCCATTCTCTGCCAATACAATCTCCTCCCAAGGATCGCGGAACGGAGCTGCCCTCTCATCATCTCCTCTTAAATCTATTGGAATCCAACTTAACCATGCACCGCCCATGATACAGGGGATCCGACTTGTATCTACGCATGAACTGCCAGATCGGTTCCGGTCTATTTTCTCTTTCCCTGTTTTTAATGCTATACAGTCCAAATGCTTTCGTCCAATCTACCAAGGAGACGATAACTTTGTTCTCTCGGCCCCTACTGGAAGTGGCAAAACCGCAGTTATGGAACTGGCTATCTGCCGACTGGTGACAAACGTCAAGGACTGCCGGTTCAAGGTGGTTTATCAGGCACCGACCAAGTCTTTGTGCTCGGAAAGATTCCGTGACTGGCAAACCAAGTTCTCCTCCCTGGACCTCCAATGTGCGGAACTTACTGGCGACACTGACTATGCACAGCTACGCAACGTCCAGAATGCCAATATCATCATTACAACACCTGAAAAATGGGATAGCATGACGAGAAAATGGAAGGACCATATCAAACTAATGCAGCTCGTGAAGTTGTTTCTCATTGATGAAGTCCACATCCTGAAAGAGACTAGGGGGGCCACACTGGAAGCCGTGGTGTCGCGAATGAAATCAGTCGATTCCAATGTCCGATTCGTGGCGCTCAGTGCCACTGTCCCAAACTCTGAGGATATTGGAGCTTGGCTGGGTAAGGATCCCACTAACCAGCATCTCCCTGCTCACCGTGAAAGGTTTGGTGAAGAGTTTAGACCGGTAAAACTGCAGAAGTTCGTCTATGGTTATCAAGGGAATGGAAATGATTTCGCTTTTGACAAAGCCTGTGAGGGGAGGTAAGTAGATAGCTTTTCATATCAACCTGCTCTTTGACTCCGTTCTTCTCATTGGCTGATTTGAGATCATAGACTTCCTGAAGTCATGGAGAAACATTCAAGAAAAAAACCAATTATGATATTTTGCTGTACCCGAAACTCTGCGATTGCAACATCAAAGTACCTAGCCAAGCTATGGACATCCACAAATCCGCCTCGTCGCCTATGGAGTGGTCCAACCAAACCTGTTGTAGTTCAAAATCCTGAATTGAGAGGTATGTTTATAGTACATCTTTCTTTTCGTCAGCTGTTTTTCAGATAGAATAATATTCTGATAAATCTAAGCAACCATTTCCACCGGTGTTGCATTTCATCATGCTGGACTTGATGTTAGTGACCGCCATGCCGTCGAAAACGGATTCCTTTCCGGACAAATCAATGTGATTTGCTGTACGTCGACATTGGCGGTCGGTGTGAACCTTCCCTGTCATCTCGTGATTATAAAAAACACGGTTTCTTGGCAAGATAACTGCTGCAAGGAGTATCAAGACCTTGAAATGATGCAGATGCTTGGGCGGGCGGGAAGACCTCAGTTTGACGACAGTGCAGTTGCAGTCATCTTAACGAGGAAGGAAAGGGTAAATCATTATGAGAAACTGGTTGCTGGATCGGAGCCTCTAGAGAGCTGCTTGCATCTAAATCTGATTGACCACCTGAACGCAGAAATCGGCCTCGGGACAGTTAAAGATGTTGAATCTGCTGTGAGGTGGCTTACGGGGACGTTTTTCTTCATTCGTCTCCGGAAGAACCCTGCTCACTATAAATTAAAAGAAGGAGCAAATAGGTCAGACGAAGAAGAGATGCTGAAGGAAGTCTGTGAGGAGAATATTAAACGTCTGCAAGAATGCTCGCTCATCACTTCCGAGGAGCCTCTGAGGTCGACGGAGTTTGGGGATGCGATGGCTCGGTATTACGTCAAGTTCGACACCATGAGATTGTTTCTCTCCTTACCGCCCAAGGCGAAGATGTCTGAGATTGTAAGTCAAATTATCTCAGCCTTACTTAATTTAATCGCGGCTCTAAAAGTTGTTTTATTGTATAGCTCTCTGTCATCGCACAAGCCGACGAGTTTCGAGAAATTAGGTTAAAGGCTGGTGAAAAGTCATTATACAAGGAGCTGAACAAGGGAAACGGCATCAAATTCCCTATAAAAATTGACATCGCACTTCCAGCACATAAAATATCCCTACTTATTCAGTCTGAACTGGGCAGCGTCGATATCCCCACGGGCGATCAGTATCAAAAACACAAGTTATCGTTCCAGCAAGATAAGGGCCTGGTATTCTCCCATGTAAGTCGGCTTATTCGATGCATAACCGATTGCCAAATATCCCGCCAAGACTCGGTGAGCACACGGCATGCCCTTGAGCTTGCGCGGGCCATAGGCGCCAGGGTTTGGGACAACTCCGCATTGCAGATGAAACAGATAGAGCAAATCGGTATCGTGGCTGTCAGGAAACTTGCAACTGCTGGCATCAATAGTATCGAGGCTCTCGAGGCGACGGAGCCACATCGGATAGATATGTTGCTGAGCAAGAATCCGCCCTTCGGCTCAAGAATTTTGACAAGGCTTGCAGAATTTCCGAAACCCAGGGTCTCTGTTAAACTAGTGCGGAAGGTGAGGATACTGGATTGTGTTTGGGAAAAGGGGAAGAATGTATTTGTGTACTAGCTAACCGTTAGGGGCAAAGGATATCAAACCTGGGAAATCTGTACGGGTCAACTTTAAAACCGAGATCGGCTTTATTAATGAACAGCTTCCTACATTCTTCCGTCGGAAGCCCGTCTATGTTTGTTTCCTTGCAGAGACATCGGATGGGCGAATGATAGATTTCAGGCGTATAAGGTAATGCACATTCTCACAAAATCCTGTTCCTAGTAGCTTGCATATCTAGTGGCTAATTGACTCCATGAAGTGCAACCAAATTGCAGAACGGCCATGAAATTATGCTTAGCGCCGAATTGACAGATGTACATCAGTATATATCATGTTTCGTTATGTGTGATGACATTGGTATTGCAGCGACTAAGTTTCCTTCCTTCCCCCTTTCGTTTTCCACATTGTTAACATTTTTTCAGCGGGAACATTGCGACAGGCGGAACTTAGGCATGATATTCCAGCTTCACATTTCCCAGAAAAGAAAACGGAGCTCCCTGATAATAAATGCGAGTCGAAACCCGCGATGAACATATCAAGGAGACGTAGTAAAGATATGTCCAAAAAGGGGCACACAAACCGGAGAGAGATAGATGAGTTCGAAGATGACAGTCTTGACGACGTGGATCTGATTGCTGCGGGTACGCTTCTGATATATGAAAGTGCAATGAACTTTTGACTGACTGTGCACGTTGCAGCTCAAGACATGGATTATCATTCAATAAAGGAATTGGACGGAAACGATGATCACATACGGACAGCATCGGTTGCCCACCAGAGAGAAGCATCAGGTAAAGACATCAAGGAGGTACATGCGAGCAAGGCTATAGAGCCAGTTCGACTTGAGAATGGGAATTGGGCTTGCAATCATCGCTGTAAGGACAAAACCAGGTGAGTCTGCTTTTATATGGAGGGCATTCGCATCTTGCCTGAGGTATATACTAAGTCGTGTCTAGTTGTAAACATTTCTGTTGCCGGGATGGAACCGATCGACCACCAAAGACCAGTAGGAAACAACAGCCCACGTCCAATGGCCCAACGAAGACTGCTACTACTTCGAAAGCATCACGGGACATTTCTGAGTGGACAAAATGTCAGGGGCCTTCGAAACAGCAGAACAGAAAGTACGAGCAAAAGGGGGATGTTGAAATTGTTGACCTATGCGACGATAGTGATATGGAGCGCAGGCTTGATACAGTTACCACCACCGCCCGTTCTAAGAAAGACACAAGTGCCCGGAAACAAACTCGTATCGAAGATATTATGGGGAAGGTCGGATCGAGCAGCAACATTGCAACACCCATATCATATCCACTCTCTAAACAAAGCCCACTAGGCCTGTCGCTCCTCGACGAGTATGAATTCCAAGGGCCAGAAACGCCCTTCGAAAGAAAAGAACATTCTAGCGATTACGGAAATTCATGGATTGATGAAGATCTTCCGTCCCCCAATACCTTGTTGCTTTCATGCCTGAAGAAAGGGAAGACAAAAGCAACGAATGCAGACATTGCCATATTCGTAGATAACGAAGATGTGCCATTCCATGAGCTAGATGACGGAGACTGTGGAGGCAAGACGATTTCTCCCCTAGCTCTGATGAAAGCGAATACATATTTTGTCGATGATAACAGTGACAAACCCACGTTAAGCCCAGCCAAATACTCGAGCACAAATGATTCCTTCCTTTCATCATCAACAATGAAACCAGTTACTGTTGGAACAAACGACTCTATTTCTACTGAGCGTACTTCGACTACCGCTTTATTCCCGTTACATGAATTCAATTCTTCCGTCCTCGACAACGATGCTTCTGATTCTCACGATTTGACGGCTTTCATTAATGATAATTCCCACAACAAGGAAAATGACCGCCCGTCCTCATCATGTACCAAACGTCCTTACGGTTTTGCAGTGGTCAATGACCCCATGATCAACGATGGCGACTATGGCTACGATTCCGAAAATGCAACTTCGAATAAAAGGCGCAGGTATAACGCTGCGGAAGCCGGCGGTACCACCGCCATTTCCCCTCCTCCTCCCACCGCAACTACTACTTTCGATCATTTCTCTGATATCGTCGATAAGCCATCTGACACAGATAACAGAGAGGAGGGCCGGAACTTAGAAAATGGCAGTGGCTATCCAACCGGGCGGGAAGCGGTCGATATGTCGCTCTTGGAAGAGTTTAAAGACTTTGTGGAGTTCGTTTAAGGGGGGCGGGAAAGGATACTACGGCTTTTGTACTGTGTTGATGTGAAGGTAAAAAGCAATCGGAGAGAAGGGAACTGTGGAACAATTAATTGCGTGCTAAGCATGGAGTCAACAACTGTGATTTTTGCTATTTGATGAGACGTGATGAGATACGATGTGACGCTCTATATCTATATACCCAGATACATTTTTTTATTTTCTCGCTGTTGCTGTTTATTCGGCACTACTTATTAGCAATCATATAGAAACTAGTTTTATATAGCTATTTATCGTGGCTAAAAGCTGACATGATTTTCACGATCCCCTGGGTGCTGGTTTCAGATATCCTGAACAGTGCTCCGTATTCTTAGCGAAAGATATTCCGCGCTTGGGTTCGGCTACAGACGCCTGCAGCATCTCGAAACTCGCGCTGGAAGAAGGTTTACAATTACCAACCCATCCCAAACTTATCCTAGCTTCCAAGGTTCCTCCCAATCTCGTTTGTAGGGATAGGCTCCTCACGCCCGTTGATAATTTATTTGCCTTCATAATATACCCAGGCCACGCAAATGGCCAGAACAAAAGGCGGCGGCTCAGAAGCAAAGGCCCAACCGGCCCTCGAAGACCCTACGGTTGCGCCATCGACCTTCAATGACGGGCTCCCGTTGCCCAAACTCTTCGTGTTTGATCTGGATTATACCTTGTGGCCGTTTTGGGTCGACACCCACGTTAGCCCGCCGCTGAAAGCAAAGGACAATAATTCGCGATGCGTGGATAGGTACGGCCAGCCCTTTTTTGTAATGTCTTCTTTTCACCCTCTGGTTCCCGCTCGCCGTCACGGATCGAGGGTGACTTGTACCCTGCTGTAGACGAATGGGATATAGAAAGCGTCTTAATCTTGCTAGCGACTGACATTTTTTCTGTCTTGATTTCGGGTTGGGTATGTACAGGTGGGGTGAATCTTTCGCCTTTTACCCCGCTGTATCCTCCATCCTACACGCATGCCGTTCGCGATCTATACCCTTAGGCCTTGCATCGAGGACTCACGCCCCAGACCTCGCGCGAGATATGCTTAAAACACTCTACATCATCCCGTCCTTCTCGGACAACCCCGCGGCAGCCAACAATCGCTCCGTCCGCGCGCTGGACTATTTTGACTACGTGCAGATTTTCCCCGGGGATAAGTCGCAACATTTTGCACGAATACACCAGGCGAGTGGCATACGATATGAGGATATGTTGTTTTTCGACGATGAGGCCAGGAATAGAAATGTGCAGACGGAACTGGGGGTTTCGTTCTGTCTGGTGAGGGATGGGATGACGCGCGAAGAGGTGGATCGCGGGGTCTGGGACTGGAGGAAGAAGATGAACATTGCTACAGCTGCGGATATGAAGGACACGAAGTAGAAGTCGCATAGTAGGCTATTAGACTGATAGGATAGAGCTAGAATGATATGTTTAGAAAGATATCCCATCCGAGAAGCGCTTCAAACTCATGGAGGCATAATTTCCAATATCTGACGTAGCCGCCGTTTTTTCTCCTTATCGATAAGAGAACAGAGCTTCAACAAACAACAAACATCGCCCGGATTCACCATTTTTCAAACATCCTCCGCACCACAAATCATTATCCCCCGCTATATAACAACTACACAGCAGCAATCATGTCCACAAACCCATCTCACCTCAAACCCTCGTCCGCCCGCCACTCCTCTTCCTCCCACAAACCCTCCGCCCCAAGCTACAAACCCCCGATATCCGCGCATCCTTCCGCAACCATCTCCGAATCCGCCAGCTTCCAGGGCATCCACCCTATCTCCATCGGCGCAGGCACCGTAATACACCCGCGAACCAAGTTCCTCTCCTTCGAAGGACCCATCAAAATCGGAAGCGGCTGCATCATAGGCGAAAAATCAGTAATTGGCGGGCCGCAAACTTCTCCAACCTCCTCCACCTCACCAACATCAGCAACACTAGACACCGGTTCTTTTACAGCACCACCACCAACGACAACGGAAACTACGACAATCCTGGAAAATTCCGTCCTCATCGGACCGCTTACTACCATCAGCGCTGGTACCCACATTTCTTCCGCGGCAACAGTCGACACCGCTGCGGTCCTGGGCCGGCGCGTGCGCGTCGGTCAACACGCGAAGGTCTGTCCCAGTTGTTGCATTCCGGACGACGGGGTCGTTGGCGATTGGATTGTGATATGGGGTGGGAGTAGTGGTAATACTGGTGTTGGCGGTGGAAGCGGGCTACAGAGACGGAAAAGGGCTAATGGACAACAAGCACAACAGGATGACAGTGAGGAGGCAAGGCTTGGATTTGGGTTAGGGGGGGCGCTTGTGGAAAAGGGTCGGTTAGGGGTGCTGGAGAAGGAGAGGGAAGGGTTGACGAAGCTGATTGGGGCTGGGAGTATTGGGGGAGGGAGGAGGAAGTGAGATTTGGTATTTTCTTTTATAAATATTTCTTATTTTGTTGTCATGTTTTTTCCCCCTCTCATCTCAAAGGTCGAAGCTTGCTTGCTCTGGCTTGTTTGTTAGCGATTTAGCGTCCTGGATACCCTGCGGAATACTACCAATGTTTACAGTTTCAAAAGAATATTGCTAGAAGATGGAGAAGAGATATGACACCAGCCTCCTATGACCCCATAGAAGCCCATGAACATGCTTTTCGATCTGAATAGAGTACATACATACGAAGTAGATCTGGATAGACATCTCGTCCGTTTTTGTTCCCTCGCCTTGCAAGGGGAGAGATAGGGGCAAATCTGGAAATAGGATGTAAAAAGAAAAAAAAGAAAAAGACGCCGGAAAAGAAATTAAAATTATAGAAAAAGAAAACAATATGAAAGGAACGAACCCCGGTGTTCAAAATATCACCCTTGAAACAAAACAAAATCGAACACGATAGGAATACAAATGAAAAACCAGTGACTTCTAGAATGAAACAAAATAGAAATGATATATTCCACTGACTAGACCACAGAGGTCCCTAAGATCCCGCTCCGCCTCCACGAATCCTCTTCCCATTTCCACTATCACCACCTTCCCCACCATCATCCCTGGCTCGCTTGTTGCCCTGAGGAATAAACTGACGAGCTTGAGCACTGAGTGCACCACGTCCGCCTCTGGGGCTTGGCTGCCCTTGGCTCTGAGGTAGATTGCCGGTCTGGACATTTTGAGCGCCGCCACGACCTTGAGCACCACGGCCCCGGCCGCCGCCTCGCGGTAAGCCTCGTCCTGTGCCCTGTTGCGGTTGTTGTTGAGGTGGTTGACCTTGACCTCCTTGTTGCTCGGTAACTTGCTGGCCGAACGGATTGTGTTGTTGGCCAGGTGGTACACCCCGCCCTCTACCCCCACGAGCAATTGGAAGCCCTGAGTGGAGCGCGCGAAGTACACTCGCGCCGGTACCACTCGCTGGGTGATTGCTTTGCGGAGGCCTGTTAGGGAGAGATGGCGTAGGCTGGACTTGGTTCAGTTGCTGAGCGGGAGCTGCTTGGTTGGTTGTGTCTGGCGGTGGGGGTTGTTGCTGCTGCTGGAATTGTTGGGGCTGTTGTTGTACCTGGGGGGCTTGTGCAGGAGCCACCTGCTGAGGTTTCGGGCTTGCAGCGGCCGCAGCAGCGGGTGTGGGTTGAGCTGGGGCAGGAAACGGAGATGGCTGTTGTTGAGGGGGTTGAGATTGTGGAGGCTGTTGAGGTTGTTGAGGGGTTTGAGGTTGAGGTTGCACCTGTGTTTGCGGCTGGGGGGGTTGAGTCTGGCGGTTCGGTGTTGGAGTACCGGCGGATTCGGTTCGTACCGGTTTTGGTGCTGGTGACTGAACTGGAGTGAAGGGCGGAGGTTGGGCTTGGGCGGCAGGCGGTTGGGCAACCGCTGCTATTGGCGCTGGTCGCGCAACTTTAGCAATCTCCCAAACTTCAACAACAGGCTTTTGCGGTGTTTCAATGGCTGCCTTCTGAACGACTTCGATTTTCGCCTGCGCGTTTCTCGCACGTCCTTCAGTCATGCTCAGCTTCGCCAACACCCTCTTCTCAGCTAGCTCAACGGCAGATCCAATCTTCTGGTCTCGTTCCTTAATAATCGCCTCCCTTTCTTCATTGAACTTCTTCTCCAAGTCCTTGATTGCGTCGGCATTTGGTGCCGCAGCGACTTGGGCCTCCTTGCTCGCCATGGCCGCCCTCTCTTTAGTCACAGCATTCTTGATGTTATTGCGAACGATCGCTCTGATGGTCTCGTTCTTAGCTACAAGCTCCCTTGCCTGGGCATCGCTAAGCTCGGGAACGCCGTCCGGTTTCGAGGCCGACGCGGCCGCAGATTCTAGTTCTTGCTGGTGACTCGCTTTAAGTTTTTCAACCTCCTCCTTGTGGAGTGCCTTGTATTCAGCAAGTTTGTTATTCAACGTCTCTTTCATTTTATCAACCCGTTCCTTGACTTTTTGATCGATTGTCGCTTCCTTCTCAGCGAGAGCAGCTTCCAGTCTTTGGATTTTCTCTTCGAGAGCTTTAATTTGCTCAGCACTTGCGTTATCGTTCGCTGGAGGCACAGTCCCCTGGAGAGCGGGTGGCTGTTGGGTATCCGTAACGATTTCGCTAACGGAGGTTGGAACTGGGGTGCGAGTGGGGGTTCCATCCTCTGTTACCTTCGCCTTTAGCGCAGTAAGTTCTTCCCTCGTGCGATCCAATTCAAGTTGGATAACTTCCTTTTCCTGAATTGCCGTATTTAGCTCCGTTTGTTTCGCCTGAATCCGAGAAGAGAGTTCCTTCGACCTTGCTTTAAATTGATCCGTGAGCGTTGAACGCATCGTTTGAATCCGTTCCTCTCCTTGCTTAACTTGGGCTGACAGTGTTGTAATTTGAGCCTGAAGTTCATCTCTAGCAGAAACAGCTTCGTCGCGCTCCTTTTCTAGTGTAGCAAGTTTCTCCTTGAGCGCTTCCATTTCCACAGGGTCGATACGGTCGTATTTCTGTAGAATGTTTTGAGTCCGTTGGTGCCATCTGTCCCTATCTGCCTGCAGCAGCTTGAACTCTTCATCCTTGGTTTCCACGACATTTTCCAGTTCTCGGATACGAGTTTCTAGCGGACTGATTTGTTGCACCAATTCTTCCACACGAGCAGTCTTTTCTGCTAGGGCACTTTCTGCTTGTTTCGCTTGGTTCCTGAGGGTGACACTGCTTTCTCTGAAGAGGTTAAGTTCATTGAGAGTATCCATTAGCTTTTTATGGTTCAGGGTATTATGTTCAGTATCAGCTTCAGCACGGCGCTGTTGTTCAAGCTTGAGCCGAGTATCATCGAGTTGAGACTGCGTGTATTCGAGTTGTTGGCGAAGACGTTTGGCTTCCTGAGTCGATAAATGGTATTGAACATCAACAATTTCCTTTTCTCGTCGCAGGAATTTAATAACCTCTTGCAGTCCTTCTAGGCCGGATGCTGATGATCCTGACTCATCAACATCTTCTGGCATACTCTCCTTGTCGCGCTGTAGAGTTGAAATTTGGCGGGTAATGTTTTCAAGTTGCTGGTGAAGCAGGGTATTTTGATTGACAACTTCCTCGCGACGTCGATTGAGCTCCGCTATTTCTCTTTCGTATCTAGCTTTCATTTCATTCCAGTTTTCTTCCGCCTGCGCAAGGTTATTTTTGGCGGATTCGGCTTGGGTTCTTAAGTCGACGACTTCAAGCTTTAGCTGGCTGGCTTCTGCTCTCACGATTTGCAGATTCTGGGCTGCTTCGGCATGTTTAACTAGCTCATTTTCGTAATTTTGTTGAGCATGTTGGGCAATTTCGGCCTGGGCTTTGAGATCTTGTTGATGGTACTGAGCAGCAGCCGCATATCGTTCGTCTTGCTCTTTGAGTCTGGAAATTTCGGCCTCCAGCATTGACTTTTGATCTTCGAACCGGCGTTGAGTGTCAGCTTCCCGCTCACGTAGTTTTGATAGTTCATCATTCGTCATAGCAAGCTCGGATATAATTTCCTCAACACGCTTTTCCAGTTCGGATATTTTGTTATCCTTCTTTTCAAGCAAACGATTGGTGTCTTCTTGATATTGTTCATTTGTATCGGTGACCGATTGAAGACGCTCCTCAGTGGATTGGCTGATGGCCTTGTAATCTTCCACCTGCTCCTTCGCATGTTCAAGGTCAGATTTAGCCAATTCAAGATCCCGTTTTAATTCGGAAATTTCAAAGGCCAACTCTTGCTCTCGGCTTAGTCCACCCTCACCCGCTGTCTCAGGTTCGGTATCAGTAGGGCCGGAGGGAGCAGTAGCAGTAGTAGCGGTGGGCTTCCGTTGCAAAACTTCCAATCGTTCTTCCGCACTCTTAAGCTCAACAGATAACTCGTCAACTCTTGACTGCAAATGGTCACGGGTGGATTTCGTGGCGATGAGTTCTTCGCGAACCGTGCTAAGGCTGGTAACTAAATCGTCAATTCTCTTTTGATTTTGGCTGTTTTCGTACTCTCTTCGTAAAGATGATTTCTTGGATTCCTCCATTTCCTCGTTGAGTTTTCGCTTGGTGGTTTGCAATTCAGATTCCAAATTCTCAACCGTTGACTGCAGGCGTCGGCGGCTTTCAGATTCCACGTGTTCCCGTTCATTCAACATAGATTGGAGGTTCGCGTTAAGAGAATCGAGGCGTGCACGTTCGTTGAACAAGGATTCATTGTCCTCCACCAATCGTTTCTCGATCTTTTTCCAGAGGTCTTTCTCTGCCTTCAAATTTGCCGATTCTCTTCGAAGACTATCAACGAGCCCTCTTGCCTCCACCAAATCTTCCGCTACTTGTTGAGTCCTCAAGTCCTGCTTGTTCGCATTTTCCATGAGAATCGAGTGTCGTTTCTGAAGCTCAACATTTTCTCCCTTCAGTAAATTGAAGTTGGATTGAAGGAGTTCAGCACGTTGGATGGCAGCAGCCAACTGGCTGTTTGAGCGACTGATCTCACTTTGTAGCTCACTATTCTTCCTGGTAAGATCATTAACTTGCTGTTTTAGGGATGAATGGTCGGTGGCTGTTTCTTGCCGGAATGAATCGAAGTTAGCTTGCAGCTTTCGCAGAAGCTCCGTATAGTCTGGACCGTCGTGGGATTGCGCAACGTTATCTCCTACAGCAACAGGAGGTGCTGCACCCAATGGAAGTGACTGTGAAAAGGGGGTTGCCGATTCTCCAGTCTCTCGGCGACGTGTAAGCATGCTGCGGAACGTGTCCCTTTCCTTGATATAACTCTTTGTTTGGGCAATAAGGTTTGCCATTTCATCCCGATATGTTTGGACCCTAACGCGCAGCTCCTTCAGTTCTTCTTGATCCTTTTGGTAAGATTCATTTTTCCGTCGAGCCTCCTCTCCCTCCATCTTATCACCGACATCCCGGAGCATCCTGCGTAGCGTGACGTTTTGTTGTTGGAGTTCGTTCAAATTCTTGAACGTCGTTAAGTGTCGCGTTATAAAGCGGCCAGTTTCGTTCAAGTCTTGCGCGATATCGTCCATTTCACCCTGGGCTATCTTCTCTAGCTCTTCCCTATCATAATCCTTCTCGTCTGACCCAAGTAGATGTACCTCCATAACCAAGACCTTAACCTGGCAACTCAGATCCCTCAACTGTTGTCTCAATATCTGTCCTTCACGCTCCAATCCTTCCACCTGTCCCTGCCACTTCCGTGCTTCCCTCGTTGCGTCATCCCTTTCCTTCCCAGCCGTGTCCAGGATATTGGACATTTCTACAACAGCTGCCTCCAACCGTGAATGATCCGCCCGAAGCTCATCAATTTCAGGTTTGCTTGATTCAAGATCCTGCACCATTTCATCCATAGTAGCTTTCAACTCCTGGTTATTTCGTTGCTCGGCAGCGAGAAGCGTCCGCATCCTATCATATTCGCTATACATTTGTGTTAGGGTTAGACCACCCTTCGTACGCGAAGACCTCGGTGAGAAAGTGCCAACAGGGGTGCCTGGCCTGAGGGGTGTGGAAATACCAGCTCCGTTCACTCCCTGGCCAGGGCTCATAGGTTGATTACGCGCGGCGGAAATTTCTGACTGTAGCTCTCTGACGTTAAGTTCAAGCTCCGCAACACGACGTTCTGCGGCTTCTTTGTCAGAATGCTCAGTTTCAATCTCCGCGCGTAATCTAGAGATTTCTTCTGCAGCGTCATCTCTTGTCTTTTCTAGGGCTAATTGGCATTCCTGCACACGTCGTTTGGCAGTTTCGGCAGATGCCTGTTGCAATTGCGCTAACCTACTCGAGCTATCGAGTTCGATTCGGAAAGATTCTGTAGCCTGAATGGCTTCTTCCTTGAGCTGTTGAATGGTGGCCAGTGAGTCTTCGTATTTTTGCTCAACCTCGTCTAGGCGGGCTTTGAGGGCGTTTTCACTTCGCCGTAAGGCATCGATATTAGAGCTAGCATCTTCGTTTAACCGTTGAAGTTCAGATATACGAGCGCTCTTCTCCTTCCGGAACTTCAGATACTCCCCGGATTTTGTTTTCAGCTCGTTTTCGAACCATTCGTTGTTCTTCTTCAAAAGTTCTAGCTCTTGTTGGAGGCTTTGTTCGCGGAAACGCGTGCTTGAAGAGGCTGAGTTCGCGGCCTGTAACTTTTGTTCCAAAGTCGAGACCTCGCGCCGTAATTCGATTGTTTTCTTGTGTTGAGTTGATAGTTCCTCCGCTAGTTTATCATACGCATTGGATTTGGACTCGAGCAGTGCGAGAGTGTCACGGTTTGAAGTCTCCAACGAAGCAATCCGGGCTTTTAGGCTACTAAGCTCAGATTCACTGGTACTAGTAGACGACTTCAGAGTCGCGAGTTCGGATTCTAGCTTCGATCGCGTGTTTTCTATTTTGATTTGTCAGTAGATTAACAAACAATGAATAGCAGTAAAACATTACCTGATTCTTGAAGCTTGCCGCGAAGACTGGCGATTTCTGTCAACGCTTTTTCAACAGAGTTTTTAAACCCTTTCACTTTTGATTCCCCACTGCGAACAGCATTTTCGAGCTCAACATCCAACCGTAGCTTATCAGCCTTCAGTTCATCTGTCTCGCGAGCCTTGGTGGAGATGCTTTCCAGGAGCTGGTTGACTAGCTCAACTGTGGGATTTTGCGACAGAGTAGTGAGAGCAGTTTCGGGAATGGAGTAATGGGAGGAGAGGAAGGGAATATCGACTGCAGCCGTAGCCATGACTGCAACCAAAGAGCAAGCTCGCTCTTACGATTAAAAGCCAGGCGCAACAGGCCACGCGGATGGCCGTCCTCCTGCTCTCGACGAGCTCGACCGCTGGGCTTCCCAGATCAAAACAAATCGGAATATGGGCGGTTGCTGGTACTGCCTTGTGCAATAAAGTTGTAAGACACAGCGCCCATATAAAAAGTGACCACTTATCTCATGGCGAGACACCTAGAGATAGATCCGTAACTTGAAAGTGAAGCTGTGATCTCGTAGCAGGCTTGACAGCTCTCCGTTTGTTTGAATGCTGCAGGCTAAACAAGCGCTGGATTGGGCAGAAAAGAGAGTCACGGGACTGCAGACTAAAGTTAACATCACGTGATATCAAGCTCAGGCATTATTCGCCTCAAACCCCGACGAGAACACCTTTGAAAGCAACCTTGACCAACATCACATCGTGGATGAAATCAATCTGAACAGACAGAACATCTAGGTCTGTCATCTACTCTTCGCCTATTCACCCGCATCGCAGCTGCGATTACTGGCTTGCAGACAATGCGGATGCCCCAGCCAGCCTCGTAGCGAGTACTGAGCAGCGGCTTACTTTCGCCTCTCCGCGTTCTTCACATTCTCACATGCATCATGTCCTACTTTCAGAACCAGATCAACTCGTTCAGCAGCAGCGTCGTGTCTGCTGCAAGTCGACTTCCACAAGATCGACGAACGGCCGGAAGTAACCTCGCTGCTGCTGGATCATCATTCGTTACTGCTGCCGCTGCCAGCGCACAAGCTGCTAGATCTTCGTCCACTACGCCTGCGGGTGGCCTCCGACATGATGCGGATACCATCTATTCTCAACCGGCCAACACCGGCACGGGGAAAGATATCATGACCCAGGTCGTGTTTGCTATCGACCATATGAAAAGCAAGGACTACGCACTCAAGTTTGCGGATATCCTCTCCTACCTCTCGCTGCAGCAGCAGGGACATGACCCGGGTTACATTCAGGCGCTGAAGCGCATCCTCCAGTCTCACGATAAGGTGGAATATGATCCTTCAGGTGCTAATGGCGAGGGTACCTTCCGGTTTAAGCCTCCGCACAACATCCGCTCAGCCGAGCAATTGCTTCGAAAGCTTCAGTCCCAGCCGACGGCGCAGGGCATGAGTGTGCGTGAGCTGCGGGAAGGGTGGCCCAATATCGTTCAGACTATCGATAAGCTAGAGAAGGAAGGAAAACTGCTTGTTACTCGGAATAAGAAGGATGACCATCCCAAGATGGTGTGGGCGAACGATCCTTCACTCATTCAGCGGTTTGACCCCGAGTTCCGGCAGATCTGGGAAAAGATCAAGATACCCGACCAACAGACGGTAACAGAAGAGTTGGAAAAAGCTGGGATTACATCAACAAGCAAGAACAAGGTGGCCAAACCAAAGCCCAAGATCGAGCATAAGAAGGTGAAGAAAGCACGACGCAGTGGGAAAACTACGAATACACATATGGTGGGGGTGTTGAGGGATTACTCCCACCTGAAGAGATGATGAATTAACTTATAGATTCCACGATAGATTTGATCTTTATTTTATGCAACTTTTTTCCTGGGATAACTGCATATGGTAGCAGAAGGCACTGGGAACAAGAATGGGTGGGAATTGCCTTTTATATTTCGCGGCTGGCATTATTTATGAAGGGAGTTAAGCGTTTGTATATTGGGATATTTATTCCTCTTTTCTTTTCTTTTCTTTTTTCTGCCCCAGGATTGAGCTTTTCTTATGGATATGGTAGTGCTCTCCAGGCTAGTGGATTTCAGTTATGGTCAATAAAAATAGATGTCACCCTTACCAGGTGGGAGCTGCATTCCCTTTTTATTTCCCCACCTCCCCTTGATAATTATAACGCCCAAAAGTTGTCCTGAGTGAACATAGTCGGTATTAGTGGAGTGTTATTTTACATCATTGAAACCAAACCAAATCTCTATGTCTAGTAAACTAGGAAATTAATAAACCAAAAATCCGAACAGCAAAGTCTACCTAGTCGCTGCCCACCAGTGAATTCCTTTTTTGATGGAGGGGGGGGTCACAAAATCCCATCGCAGCAAGAAAAACCAATCCAACAGAGCTGCCAATGGGGTATAGCAATGTGGCATAATATGACAATTCAGGATGAAATGATAAAAATATAACCAAACGGCCCTATCAAAACACGCAACGACACTCGAGGTCACACAAAGTCTAATGTTTCCCATTCACCTCCGCCTTCCCTTCCACGCCCCCTCCCCTCACCAAATACTCCTTCAAATCCTCAATCGTACAAACCTTCAGACCCCACCTCTTCCCAAATTCCAAACATCTCTTGCCCCGCATCATCCCATTCCCCTCCATCGCCGGCACCCCTTCCACCTCCACTCCATCCTCAACAAGCTCACAGATAACAGCAGCATCTGGCTTCCCTGCCAGCCGGCAGAAATCCAACGCCGCCTCCGTGTGGCCGGGCCTTTCAAGGACGCCGCCGGGTCTGGCTTGTAAGGGTAGGATGTGTCCTGGTCGGCGGAAGTGGGAGGGCTGGACGTCCGGGCGGGCAAGGGTGCGGCAGGTAAGAGCACGGTCATGAGCAGAGATACCCGTGGTGACGGACGGGTCGGTGGCATCAATGGTGATTGTGTAGGCTGTGCCGTTTGGATCGGCATTCTCGAGGACCATTTGGGGGAGGTTCAGATGCGTGCAGAGGGAGGCGGGGATGGGGGCGCAGATGTAGCCGCTGTATTTATTCTCGGTTAGATATTTGCTTTTCTTTGTTCGCAATTGGATCTTAAACGGAAACATAATCTAATGTAATACATACCTGCTCCACCGTACCATGAATGCCATCTTAGCTGCAGTCACCGAGTCTGCAGCAATGATCAGGTCTCCTTCATTCTCCCGGTTTTGCGAATCGAGGACTACGATGAATTCTCCATTTTCTACATACACCAGAAAATGCACATGTTAGCTTTCCTGTCTTTGCTTCACTCTCTTCTTAACTTTTGCAGGCGTGGTTCTCGTTTTGCCCCGCGGAACTGAGAGTGACTCATGGATGCGCAAATATCCCTAGGAATCAAGAACAAAAAGCATGTCTTCTTACTGAAAGCCTCTATCGACTCCTCAATCGTGCTGAACCGCAGGTCCTCGCCTGTTTTTGAAGGCATGGGAGGCAGTTGTGTCTTCCCCGTTAACAGCCGGGTGCTAGAGATGTGGTGCGATTGGGGGGGCGTTGCGGAAACTCGTCCGGTCACAGCAACGGCGCCGGAAAGATAATCAAGAGCCTAGCAAAGCAGCACTCCTTGCTCTCAGGTGATAAATACAGGAGAGAACAGGCTAATTCGTCCGTTTGTAGAGCGAGGTTGTTCTATGCGGAACTCCGTTCGGCCGTCGACGGCGGGGGAGGGGGAACCACGGGCAAAAGAGGCGCCTCACTCAGTTCAGATGAAGTTGTGACGGGATGAAATTAATATATACAGGGAAACGTCAGCGATGCGATGAAATGCTTTTCTCTATAAATCGTTTCAGGATAAGAGCAAGAGAGGTAAGCCGGTGATGGTCGAAGTCGGCGCGCGCCACAAAAATTAACTAGGCCTTCCGGGAGAATTTGGCGGGGCGGATTGCTGACGGCAATGGAAGAAATGAAGGCAACAGCTACAAGAACATCAACGATCGTGACAGCAGTATGCAAAATAAAAATATTTACAGACAGATATAAGTAAAAGGAAATAAAGCGGTGTTCCAAGCGGGTAGGAGGAATGCAAGGCCGTTCGTTGATTATGAGAGGAATTGGTAATTATTTCTTCGTCGGGCGGAATATTTGACAAATTCCCGCCACATGCCGCAAACAGCCTCGGACTTCCTTTCCCCACGGCGACTCGGGCGAGCAAACTGCGCCAGAGCGGGCGACAAAACTCGGTCAATCCGAGTGCTTTTTGCGCAAAGTAGCAGATCTACGCTTAGTGAACCGCTTCTTTATATATATATATATATTAACCAGTAAGGGAATATGTAACAAACAAATCCACGCTATAACCGCGGCATGATTTTCGGAGGAAAGGCGAGGGAGGAAAAGGGAGGACGCAGGGCTGCCGCAAATTATGCCCCGGGGTAAGATTTAAGTCAACAATGCAAGGAGATAAAGTCAGATATTTAGACAGCGTTGTCAAGCGCATGACTTTTATATAATTCACCTTGGTATAATTATCAACTGTTATAATTTCTAAACAAAATTATGGGACATCAGCTGTAAGCCAAAATGGAAGATTGTATCCAGAGCACCATCAATCCAATCGTGTCTTCTTCCTGTAATCTCCCAAATCACTCATCCTTTATATATCTTAATCAAATGAAAATTCGGGTTTCAAAAGTCATATACATTTTTGTGGCACGCGGGTTCTCACGATCCCATTCCAAAATCCCCCATCCACGTAAGTTCTTGCTGGTGCGTTCTCAAGGACTTAAAAACAGTCTCCGCATACAGAGCGTTCTTACGCTCCTCATCGCGTCTTGCAGCCTCTGCCATTTCTTCTTCGTAGATCTCAGCCTCCTTATTCCAATCATGGCCAGCTGTACTCGAAAAGCGCAGACGACCAATCCTGTCCCCGGTCCAAATGAGGAGCTCGTCGTCTAACACACCACTGTACCCTGTGGGCAGGATTTTACGAACTATATCGGAGCCACCGGTAGCATACTCGTCGGCCCACCTGTAATATTCCAGGTCATGTGAGCCGGATGCAATTGGGCTCTTTGCGCCTAGCTGACGTCTGCGATATTTGGTGTCGCTGCTCAGGTTCCATCGTCGTACTTCGGTTCGACCGTCTCGCTCGACCCATTTGATATAACCATTTGCGTCAGTGAAGACGAGACGAGTGCCATGGGCCGCCACAGACAAAAGCTTCGAACCAGAAGCGCTTTGCCGATTCAGACAGATACCGTCCTTTACAAGCAATGAGCGTTCCTGGGTTTGGTAATCTCCGGGGGTGGAAGGAGTAGAAGCAGAGAACATCTCAAGAGACCCGCGTCCCTTGTACTCGCCCGCCGCAACGATGGTGTGATTATTCTGTAACTCGGGGCGGGTGACCGAGTATGGTCGAGGGCATGTTGGGATGGCTGTCAAGCTACATATTCGTGCACCCGAGTGTGCAGTGCTCAGTAAACTAGACAGGTTGCGGCGATCATACAAGAGGATCGCTGAAAATCGCCCGGCAAGTACGATGGAGTTTATATTCGGCGGCGGTGTGTGTAGCACCGAGAGAGGAACAGGCTGAAACAACGATACGTATCTGCCGTTGTACGGAGGCATGGGGGAGCGTATCCTAGTATCCGCTCCGAGACCACGGAACCTAGGATCATAGATATTGAGACTCCGGGTAGTCCCCACAGTCAATGGCGCTGCATACTCAGTTTCCTGAGAAAGAGCGAATATCGACCACGGGTATTTCTGCTGTGATACTACCTGCAGAGTGGATAGATCAACCTCATTCAAAATGTTACCTACCGCGATATAGGCAGCTTGGCGGAATGAATCGACGCTCACACATTCCCCAATGCTAATGAAGTCGAGGTTGGTCGGCTTCGAGGAGAAGGGTGCATCTGCTCGTCTTGATGAATCTGTCGTAAGGGCCCCCCGTGCGCTTGTCCCAATAATTTTCCCTCTCGTACTCCGTTCTCTCATGCTAGACCGGTTAAGATCCCACAGACAGAGCGTCCCGTCATCCAGGGGGCCGATTATCTTATCTGATCCTCCGTAGCGGTAATCTTTCATAAGCCCCATCCCCTTGACTTCGCGTTGAATAATGGCATCATCCTCATCTTGGCCCGCAGCTGCAAATGGCTCTTGCAGCCATTGAACGGAAATGGGGGCATTCCGAGCGATGTATTCCGAATACCAGTCGACTTCCTCCCCCGCGTAGGAAGGGTCCCATTGGCTCGCAGAGCACGCAGGCGGGCTCGTTCGTTTGTCATGGGCTCCGTCTGCATCCGCATGCGCGGACTCTGATGATTCAGTAATGTTGCCACCTTGAACCTGGCCCGTCAGTAACACATCTACAACACTGCCTGGGTTGTTGGTACTGTTGGTGTTGGGCCTCCGACTGTGAAACAGGGCATTGCGATCTTGTAATTTATGGTTCGCGGTCTCATAACAGTGTTGGCGCCATATCGAATTGTCGCGGCATATGTCATAGAGTCGCCTGGAGACAAGCTGGAGGGCAGCTATCTCGTGAGGGCCGATATCTATCGACGATGGGTCAGCTCCAATGTTGACGGATGGGTGCCGAAGTTAGATAGTCAAGGTGTTGGTGAGCCTACACTCAAGTATCCGCGAGATGAGCTCTACTGGTAGCTTCTCCATGGATCAACATATGTAACACAAAGGCACGCAGCGAGAACAACAGCAGGAGATGCATTGCGGGTAAATCCAGTTCTAGACTCGAGATTCCCCTCAATGCAGCTTTAGCTTGGAAGCAAGGACGAGTGGTTCTAGCTGCAGGTCATGTGATTACTCCACGCCCTTCCGACCCCATAGTTACGGAAACTCGAAGCGGAGAGATATAAATAATATATGGCATTACTATCGTCATTATCATTAGAAATCCAACATGTAGATCACCGCACTTGCGCGACTCCACGTACATCAGCGTCACAGTTACATGTATATCCAGAACATTGCTCTATGTATCGGGTTTAAACACCGCATCCTTGCAAAGAATAGCCACCTTTTTGAAGAACCTTCTCCATTCCAGTGGATCGCCTTTTACCTTGACAAATTCAACCTCCGCATGTCCATCCGTGATACTTTCAATAATAATATTGCCGTGGAGGGGGCACTTCCTGTCGTCCTGCGTCCGTATCCGGATGACCATCGAGTCGGCAAAATCAGACGATGCCGGGGATGCGGGCACATGCAGCAGCTGGAGCGCTTCGCAGACGCGTGCTACCAGCATCGCAAGAGGCCACGCCGACACAAACCGGGTCAGGCGAGATGCAGGAACGATATCCTGGAAGTTCTGTGCGTTCTGCGTTCGACTGATTGGGACGGAGGGTGTCATGGAGAATTGAGACATGGATGGGTCTTGAGATAAACGTTCGGTGAGGACCATAATATGATCCGTATCCATTGACTTGGGTTGGGAGAATGCAGATTGCGAAGATAGCCGGGGGGGCCCATCCCAATCCAGCATGTCCTCGACCGGATATTCGGGTTGAGTGGACGAAAATTTAGGCTTCATAGACGACCTTGGTTCATCTAGATCCATAGCGCTGGCATCTGTAGTGGTGCGCTGAGGCTGAGGCTGAGAAGAAAGAGATAGGGGATCTCTATTGAAATCAATATGTAATGATTCGAACATCGTCGTAGCTAGATTTATAGGGTTGGATAACCTGTTATCCGCACCCATGTAAGGATTCTCCCGTGTAAACCATGGGTGCCTACGGATATCATCCATAGTGAACCTGCTCCTGGTATCGATCTTCATCATCCCCCGAAGGAGAGACAGTGTAGCAGCGGGTAATCGTTCCCAAAGTTCATCCGTTGGTTTGGAGTTTGTTTTCACATACTCAACAAATTCATAGCTTTCATCCGTTGGGCTATCCCAGGGCGTGTTGCCAACAAGGAGGACAAAGAGCACCACTCCACAGGACCAGATATCCACCACATCTGCTCTGTAACCTTCCCCCTTGGACTTACCTCTGCTACTGCACTTCACAACCTCGGGGGCGATGTAGGGCGGGCTGCCGCACAGGGTTGAGCTCAGCTTCGTCTCTCCACGGTACTCATACAACGCAGCTAGTCCAAAATCGGCTATTTTCAAATTGCCATCTGCGGAGAGAAGGATGTTCTCGGGTTTGATATCCCGATGGGCGACACCCTTGGAATGCATATATCCAACTGCATTTACGAGCTGACAGAAGTACACGTGGGCGATATCCTCTCCGACCCCCTCGTCAGCCTCGATCTTGTCAAACAAGTCGCCCCCTTCAGCTAATTCCATGGCGATCCACCGCCAGCAATCATCCTCACCGGTTTCGTGGAAATAGATGATGTTTTTGTGGCGTCCAATGTGTTTATGCAGAGCCACCTCCATTTGCAGTTGTTTACTAGTAATACGCCCATGTCGAGCTGCGTAATCCTTGTGGATGAATTTCACTGCAAATACCGGCGAGTCGCTCTGGAGCGGGCATGCTCTTTTGATACTGCGAGCGGGGAGTCCGGGGAAAAAGGATATCAGCTTCTTTAGTTTTTTTTCTTCTTTACTCCAAACAGACAAAATACAAGAGCGGGGTATATGATATAACAATTTACCATACCATGCGTATGCCCCCTGTCCAATTGTTTTCGACACTATACGGAACGGCAGGTCGTTGGGAAGCGGGGCAAGTTGAGAGTGCTTCATGGCGACGGCTCGGCCCCTTATCTTGCTTACAACCAAGTTGCTGAGAAGAATCAAAGAGACAAAAAAGCAAAAATCACCAGCGCCCAGAAAACCCATCCAGACAAGGAGGATTCAGCTGTTGGGGTGGCACAGCACGGCAACACGTTCGCTTCCCAGCGACGGAGTGACGGCGCAGCAGATATCGAACTTTCGACGCGGGCTTGCCAGCTGAACTCGAGAGGAGACTGAAGTAGTTATCGCAGTTGGCGAATAACGGAGTGCAGGCAGGCAGGGATATCAACAGAACCACGAACCCGACGCGAGAAAAGAGTGTTTCAGCCCCAGCATGCTCGGTGACGCGCCGGTGGCTAGAATTGAATCATCATTGAAGTGGATCGCGATTTGCATCTCGGGGCTTTTTTTCTGCCGTGGAGCCTCGCGGGCGGGCGGCGGCCAATCACCGGCGGCAGTTGGCCATGGTTGCCCGGTAAACAAACATCCAGGCCGAAGTCCAGCCAAACGCTTTTTATTTGCGACCACCGAAACAACATTCATGCCACTATTCCTACATTATCCTGTTTCCTGTTTCCTGTCTTATCCCTGGCTGTCATAAGGTGACTCTGGCTGCGGCGAGAAGAGCATACCATATCCCTTGTTCTTGGCCCCATCTCTCGCAGCTGGCCCCCGCTAGTTACCTGGTTGACAATCAACAAGCGCTCGCAGTCTCCTCTATAAAAGTCCCTCCTTCTCCCCATTTCCTATTGTCACTGTCGCTTTCGTTTGGATACATAACAGAGTTGCTCAATCAAGCACGCAACCATGGACTTCAACGTGGAAGACACCCAAAACTCCGGCCCAGATTCTACCGCAACCCTGGAGACTTCAAAACTGAGCATCGGGGCGACTAGGACTGATACTCAAAATGTTACAAAGCGGTGCGTTTTATACTATCCAACAAAAGCCACATAAAAAGGGCCTTATTCCTGGTCCTGGTCTGTCGGGAAGATGGCGAAGCAATTCATTATTATTGCTTTTTGTCGTTGTCCCTCTGGCATGGACCCGGGCTGCTGGGAATCCCAAGCGCCTCCTCCGTGCCCCCAAGATTCCTGCTAATACTATTTACTCGCGGAATACAGACTACAGAGCGAACTGATGCAGTTGATGATGTCTCCTTCGCCGGGTATATCTGCCTTCCCAGACGCTGATGGCAATTTACTTTCGTGGACGGCCACAATCAGCGGTCCAACCGAGACGCCCTATGAAGGCCTCACATTCAAGCTCTCCTTTGCCTTTCCTTCAAATTATCCCTATGCGCCGCCCATAGTCCTCTTCAAGACGCCCATTTACCACCCCAACGTCGACTTTTCCGGCCGGATCTGTCTCGATATTCTGAAGGATAAGTGGAGTGCGGTTTACAATGTGCAGAGCGTTCTGCTGAGTTTGCAGAGTTTGCTGGGGGAGCCTAACAAGTCAGTTGTTATTTTCTTTTTATGTTGATTTTTATTTTATTTGCTACACACACTATTATACACTCTGCCATAGGGTCTAGAGAGGACGCTGGCTAACCCATAAATTTTTCTTCTTCGATACAGTGCGAGCCCACTCAATGGTCAAGCCGCAGAGCTCTGGGATAACGACCCGGAAGAATATAAACGGCACGTCCTCGCACGACATCGGGATATCGAAGCTGGTGAATAGAAGCCTTACGGTCATTCATTGGCATTTGACGACAATTTATGAAGCAGCTGGAATTAATTAGGATGCATAACGTTTCATTTTCTGGTTGGGTGTTGCATGAAATAAACCACCGTTGCTCGTTTTGGGAGGGTTTATACATTTGGGGGCCCCTTGTGGTTTTGCTTACTTCCACCGCCGTTTGAAACATGGAGTTTCGTCAGGGTCCTTTTCTGTTTTTTTGCCTTACTTCTGCTATTTACTTTGTTCCCCCCTACGACTGGGTGGTTGTGCCTTGGAGTACGAATTGCAGCTTCTGGAGGTCAGCGAATAATATTCCTTTCTTCTTTGTTCCTACTCTCGCTCTTCTTCTTTCTCTCTCATTTGAGCAGACGCTGCCTTCCATCGTTTCATACCCTACCTTCACATACCTAGTCATTCTGCTTGGTGCGGATGTTTTATCTCCTTCGCCTGCGTCGTTGGTTGGCATTGGATCTTCAGGAGGCTAGGGTATGAATTTGGCATTGGTGACATTGCAACAACGCCCCTATTTGTTCAAATCCCGATTTTTCACCTTTGACTTCTCAGGTGGAAGTTACGGCGGCTATGTTCGTATATGAATTATCCTTAAATTGCAGAAAATATCATTATCCTGCATTTCTGTCCCCCGAGACCTGCGGGTTCTTTTGTAGGTTTGTGGACTGTCTGTTGGTTCCCACTATCGCCTTAGCTGCTAAGCGTAACACCCCCCCCCTTCTACAGCATATACTACAGTTAACATTTAACGGCAGACGGAGCTAACGTGCCTTTTACTGCACGAGGAGCCAATCCGTTTGTGCGCCTTTCAGGCCATTTCGCTGTAGAGATTTTAGTTAAACGGCACGTTATCTGAACTTACACTGAACCGTAGTTTTATATGTCGACTTGTTCTAGCGACAATATCCAGGAGTTATTTATCTTTATCAACCTGCAACCTCTCGCTGCTCGTAAGGTTGATAGATATTGCACGCAGCACGATGGCTTGGGGGGTGGAGACGTAGCTGCGCCGTCGAACCTTAAAAAGGGGGATGTTATTGCCAATGCGGCCCCGCAAAAAAATAAAACGGAAAAAGGAAGCTATCGGGCCCGCTTTTGGCGCATGTGGATAGGGGATTGGGAGAAAGCTATGACCGCACTTTTTCAGGGCTGTAGCATTGGCTTTCTTTACCCCGTCGGGGTAATTTTGTCAGAGTGCTTTGGGGGTGGGGTATGGATGTTGAGGCATTTTTGATTGCAGTAGGGGGTCTAGCTGGGTGTGGACAAGTCACAAAGCGGGAAAGCAAGGATAGGGGTGAGTTTGTGGCAAATATGTTTTGAAAAGGCTCGCAGTACATATATGTATATTATTGACGAAATCGAGCAGGAGTGGAAATATTTTCAGAACTGTCAACGCCTTGCTCCGCCTTTATCTCACAGGGGAAGGAAGGTTGGGAGGCAATAAAAACAAAAGGTAAAATAAAAAAGGGGGAACAGGAAAGTTCCAACCAAGGAAGCAAAAGAAGCCGGTTTTTATTGAGGTGCAGCAGTGTTAGCTAACTGTTGCTGGTCAGTGACAATCAATCCAGCAATACTGGCGCTGCTAAACGTGCTCATCGCCCCAGTTAACATCGCACTGAAAGCAACGCGAGTCACATCTGCACTTCGCCCCGGTGCGAGCTGGGAGAGGACACCTATTTGATTGCCAAGGGAGCCGATGTTGGCGAAGCCGCAGAGCGCATAGGTGGCAATGAGGCGGGAGCGGGGAGAGATATCGGCATAGTATGCGTTGTTTTGAAGTTGCTCATAGGCCACAAATTCGTTCTATTATGAGAATTGCTCGGTTAGCGGGCAAGAATCTTCATTTGAGAAAGTCTTTCGTTGTAAAGAACAGGGAGAGGATAGTGTGGGGATAAGCAGAAATACTTACGGCAATGAGTTTTAAGCCGATTAATTTGGCGACTTTGTAAATGTCGTCGCCGGTACGGGACACGCCGAGCAAGAAGGAGATCGGGTAACAAATGTAGCCGACGATCATCTCCAGGGTCAGGGGAGGGTCATTGATATTGAGATACCGACCCCACCACGTGAGAAGGCCATTGACTAAACCCAAGAGAGATATGATACAGAGCAAGGTTGCCATAATAACAGCTCCAATCTTGAGACCAAGCCAAGCACCATTCGCAAAGGCGTGGAGCGCGTTTTTGGCACGGTGTTCCTCGTCATCGGGGATTATCACCCGTCCGGCCGTTAACGTTTCCTCGGTCTCGGGGAACCTCATTTTGGAAACGGCGAGAGATGCAGGAATGCTCATCACACAGGATGAGATTAGTGCCTGTGGGTTGACGCCAAAGCTCACATAGGCAATGAGAACGCTGCCCGCAATTGTCGCAAAGCCGGAACACATGATCTGGTGGATTTCTGCTTTCGTGAGGTGGTTAATAAACGGGCGAATCAACATGGCGGATTCTCCCTGGCCGATGAAGGGAGACGCTGCGGCCACAACAGCCTCAGCACCGGATACATGCATGGACCAGAAGAAGAATTTCGCGAATTTGCCAATGAACCATTGGATAAAACCAAAGTAGTAGAGCAGCTGCACCAGGGAGACGAAGAATATGATAGCGGGGACAACAGTGACCAGGAACCAAGTGACCTCCTTCGGAACCCAATCTCTCGTCAGGAACGCTGTTCCTTCGCCGGCAAAACCCAGCAACGCTCTGGCCAAGCCCGATATAAAGTTGAATATATCATATCCGACCTGCGTGCGTAGAACAAACAAAGCTACCAGAAACTGCACCAGCATACCAACCAGAACAGTCTGCCACACTATCCTCTTACGATTGTTCGAAGTAGCCCATAGCGTGAATATGAGTACCAGCAAACCAAACAGACTGACTGCACGGTTTTCCCTGGTGTTGTCCGCTGATTCTTCGGAAGCAAACGATCCAACCACGAAGACTGCAACCACCACTAGGGCTCCTAGCGGGGTTCTGTATTTCTCTGGGATAAAGGAAACGACTGGAATCGCGGTGCGATGCCAAACCCAGCGCATCGGCTTGGTGATAATGGAGATTGGGACATAGAAGAAGAGCAAGCGTAGCGATATTGCTAGATAGACTAGGAACGGGACCACCCATCCCAGGTCCTTGCGGCGGAGGATCAAGCCAGCAATCCACCAGCTGCGATGGAGGTGATGTTCTTGTTAGCTTCGGCATGAAAGTTGTTTTGATCAAGGAGGGATAGACGAAGAGAATACACTAGGAGAGCTAGGGACATGATATCCACTTCAACACCGGGGAAAACGCGCACGTAGCTGGATGCAGCATTGCTTACCCAGTAAATAGCATCCAAATCACGGCATGCGTCGCCATTGAAAAGTGAGCTCTGTGGCGTTTCCGGAAACGACTGAATCTGCTCCCCGTCTCCCTATCTTCCTCGCCCGCCTCAACATCCCCGGATGGCTTCGTCTCGGACTGGCTTTGGCTGCCGTGGTCTAGGGGGCTCTGGTCCGGTATATTGGACGGATCGATACCCTTGGCGTAGACTACTTCGTCCTCGCGACCCTTTTCCGCGAACGCGGAATGCTGGTGGTGCGCATGGTGATGCTGATGTGCAGGGTCGAGAGCAGGGTCTGCACTCCGCCGGGGTGGCGGGACGTCCGGCGTTTTTGAATCCATGCGGCTGCTGGGTTGAGAGTTGCTATGTTTTCTCGATTGGCCGTTCCGTCAACTTGGGATCGTTGGGTGCTGGGTGGTGGTATATAAGTAAGTGTTGCGGGCGCTCTTTGGGGGTGAATATGGGAAAAGTATGTGTCGCACAGCAACAAGCAGCAGTTTTTCTATTCACCAGGAGGACGAGAACCTTTTGTCGCTTTTAACATACGACAGCGGAGTCCATACCCATGGATTGCTAGAAATATCAACGAAGAAAAGACGAAATAACCGACGGTGGTTCCCTTCTTATTTAAATTGGAAAAAACCATGCGACTGGAGTTGAATCCAAACACGCCCACTCTATAGAATGAAGAATGAAGCCCACGCTTGACGCTACGGACAGGAAGAGCGACGAAGAGGAAAAGGAGCGCACACGACCAGCAAGCAGAGCTTTTGCGGGGGGAAACCTTGATCCTCTTAAACCTCCTTGTCTTGCCGCTGCAATAGGCGAATTCCGCCCATCGATCGCCGTCTATGTCGTATCTCGCATTATCCCGCCGCTTATACCTAGGTACATACAACCCTCAGATTGCCTAGTTGGGACTTTGGCTCAACGCATGCGGGGACTGCGGGCCAAGAACGGCAGCCACAAGATATGCTTTTGTTCTTTTCAAGGTAACTTTTACCTCCAAAAGCTTGACGGGGACAACGTTCAAAAGCTCACCCTATCCCCAACAGCCCACGGGGATTGCTGGTGCTGACAATTATCACCCGCGGATACGGGATTCAAGACTCGTTGGTTGGCAATGGGTTGAAGAGGGAGAAAATTTTTGGAGCGCGCGAGACAGGGAAATGTAACCCTGCAATCATTTGCCATCTCACTATTCCGTATGGGCTATTCCTAACAAATCAGGGCCCTCAGCGAGGGTCCCAGTGCGTCTTACGGGGGAATCTCATGCAAGTGCTCAGGTCTACTCGGCATCTTTGCCTCAACGTGGTGCGGTGCCGACCGCGAAAATGGTTGTATTGGTCCGTCGTCCTTTCATCAGCGGGTGGAGATCAGGGATTAAGGGTTTCCAAGAAGGCTTGGGGCCCTTGGACGTCGCTGTGAGGCGGGAATGTTGGAACTCTTGGCCCTTGGAGGAGCTTCAGCCCCGGAATCAGCTATTTTAGCTCAGCCGCTAACTTGGCGAGTTAACATATCATTGGGACCCTGCAGGTTGTTTGAGGGTGATTAGCCTCGTCGCCGCTCAAACCTAAAAGACATGTTTCAACAACGAGCGAGGGTTTGTGGTTCGTTTGTGGACCATTATTCGCCTGCAATTCCCCCGCATGTAATCTGTATAGTTCTTTGGATGGAATTTCCAAACCGAATCTGGAGGGTGGAGGACTAACTAGATCTAAGCCGCCAAAGGCCGGCGGTTCTCATGCTCACCAATAACGATTTTTTAGGTTAGCTAGGACTTCCCCAATTTCAACCCGCATTTAAATTCGTGTTCAAACACCCGAAGATAACCATGATAGATCTGGGGCGAAATCCTCTCTAGTCACATGGAGCGGCTTCTCGTGAGAAGGATTCGCAGTAATGTAACCCTGGAGGTTTTCTTTTGCCAGATCGACCCCTGCTCCCGCTGCGACAGGGGCCCCATGTCAGCTCGCTGTTTGTCCCCGAGGCAGGCCCTTTTCCCCAAACAAACAAATTAACCCGAGAGCCCCTGTCTGTGCATCTCCTATGGATGCACAGCATGGCCCTAGACTCGGATGCCATTTGCATGTGAGAGTGAGGGGCAGGGATTCCGGTCTGGGTCCGTCGGTTTCGCGATCTTTTTGCCGAAAGAGTACCTAACTTATATGAGATGTTGGGACCCTCGACGTCCGAGAGATTCATGTTCATGATTCTATCTCGATACCAAACCGCTCTCTAGGCCAAATGGATCACTTCTTATCAAATCCTGCTCGAGATTGCGGAGCCAAGGACCGCACGTCTCGATTTCGTCGATACGAGATGGCTGTCGATCATGAAAGTTGAAACGCCTCCACTCGGCAGTAAGCTAACAATGCCAGACCAATCATTTGCATGAAACAACCCCAGAAGTTGGATGCAATTTACCCTCCCACAACCCAACTGGCAACCGCACTGCGGGTTCTATAAAATTCGGATTTTCTGGGTGGTGGACAGCAGAATATGAACACACGAACTCGCAGTTATCAGGATATGCGTGGCAAAGCGAGAGATTTGAAATAGCTGCGTGAAGAGAATGTACCGTCCCTGATTCAAGCGTGTTTGTGCGCCGAGCTAGTCAAGTATAGCTGACATTTCTTCTCGTTCATTGTAGTACTCTATTCATTCTCTACTTAACAGACTCTAATGTCGAATGCGTTTAGGGCAGAAGAAAATCTCAGCAGTACATCTACTTCCACCCTCCCTCGCACAGGAGTTCAATTAATGGCGCACACCGGGCGGATATTGCTACAGCTGGTATTGAATGAGATTTGTTGGTTTATCGATGGGAAGTTCAACATAAAGTGGATGGCGCTTTGTTAGGTTTTTTTTTTCGTAGATATTTAATAACAGTAGGTAAGGGCGGAACCTGCTCAATTGCGAGATATCAAATGAATAACACCATCTCGTCGTATATATGCATACTTACATACAAGATTTTTTTCAGATGTAGGTCTTAGAAACTTTAGACCTGAGCAAAATCGTTCATGCGAGTGACCAATTAAACAGAAAGCTCGGATACTTTGGTCGGATCAATGCTTGCCTTATAGGGCTCCAGCGCCTTTTGCACTTCTCCTCCCAGCCCACAGAATTTCTCAACCTGCTCCGGGCATCTTCCAATGAAGTTCATCGGATCCAAGAGCTGATCAACTTCCCCAGCCACGGGGGCAAAGAATTCTGACTTTTTAATTCTGTCAATCAAGTCGTTTCTTCCGCCCTTATTCTTGACTATGTCGCTGGCTTGATGGGACAACACCCGGATTTCCTCATGGGCGTCCTGTCGTGATCTTCCAAGCGATACCATCTTCATCATGATGGTTTCGGTTGCCATGAAAGGTAGTTCTACATTGCTGTTAGCGCTGTTATCCAGGATACTAGGCAATCCTTTGGGCAAGAGATTGTTATGTTACATACCTTCCATCAGGCGGCTATGGATCCGTGCTGGATAGACAACAAGACCAGACACTACATTGTCCATGGCCATCAGGATTGCGTCCGCGCTTAGGAAAATCTCGGGGATGGTGATACGACGAATTGCACTATCATCGAGGGTGCGCTCGAACCATTGTTGCGCATAGGTATCCGCAGCATTCTTATTGAGATTTGCCAAGTGCCGTCCCAGACTGGCAATACGTTCGCAGCGCATAGGATTGCGCTTGTATGCCATGGCGGACGATCCGATTTGGTCTTTCTCGAATGGTTCTTCCATTTCCTTCTGCGCAGCAAGATGTCTAATATCCCCGGTGATCCTCTGAACTGTAGTTCCCAGCGCAGAGAGGGCGTTGGCTACACGTAAATCGACCTTGCGCGAATAGGTTTGGGTAGAAATTGGGTAGCAAGATGGGAATTCCGCCTTGGCGCAAATTATTTCGTTGAGCTGGTCGATTTTTGCCCTGTCATTGTGGAAGACTTCCATAAAGCTGGCTTGGGTTCCAGTGGTTCCCTGGGCACCGCGGAATCGGATGTCGTTTCGTGTGCGCTGGATATCTTCAAGATCCATGAGGAGGTCCTGCACCCACTGAGCAGCACGGCGTCCGACTGTGATGAGCTGAGCGGGTTGATAATGGGTATAGCCAAGGGTGGGCATATCCTTGTATTGCAGAGCGAATTGGGACAGCTTGTGGATCACTGTCGCAAGCTTGGGAAGTACAAGGTCAAGGGCGTCACGAATACTTATCAAGTCGCCATTATCTGTGCAATAACAAGAGGTGGCGCCTAGATGGATGATTCCCTCGGCGGCTGGGGCGACTTGGCCAAATGCCTAAGATAAAATATCAATTTAGTGTCATAGATCTCGGAATATCTGTCATAGGCCTTAAAGGGCCGTATAGCCATCTGGGAGTGCGAGAAAAACGCAGCAAGTAATGTAATGTACATACGTAGACATGGGCCATAACGTCATGCCTCCGCCGCTTTTCCTCCTCCGCCGCGACCTTGAAACAATTGTCCGTCATTACCACATTTGCCTTCATTTGAGCAATGGCTTCATCCGAAATATCGATTCCCAATTCCTTCTCAGCTTCCGCGAGCCAAATCCACAGTTTGCGCCATGTTGTTGATCGGGTCCGGGCGGAGAAAATGGTTTTCATCTCCTTGCCTGTCGATATACCACCATTGCTTAGCGACACAAGCCAATTAGCCTTAAATTAAGTGTCACTTACTTGCATACCGCGAAGCCAGCGGGGTCTGATAAGTATCGTTTTCAGCCATGTTTGGAATAAGGTCGCAATTGCTTGAATTATATCTTTTTTGGCGGGGTTTGTTTCCCTGGAGGAAAAATGCAGCGCAAATTCATGCACACTATTCTGCCACCATTGGCGGGGGAAAGCGGTGTAGCGTGATTCATCCAGCCAATATGAACTCTTCTTTGCTCCTTTCAATCACCACAACCCTCCAACTTCAACCACCCAGCATGCCACTCGATGAGGCGACTATAGAGGCAGCGATGGATCAATTACAATTGATTTCTGCATATGCTGAGGTTGCAAGGGACAAACAACTGGATGCCTACTTCTTGCGTTTCGCACTCCTTTGTCTAACTTGTATTTCACTCCCGGATATCTTCTAAAAATTTGCGAAATACGCCAGCGCAGAGCTGAAGCGCGCCTCTTTCTGATTTAGGAGGGTTTTTTGTCAAAGATGGGTCCTGTGTAGGCTGCTGTTCTGTTGTTTGCATAGGGCCGGCCTACCCAAACCACTTCATATCTTCTTGATGGCCTCAAGTTCTTCTCTCGCGGGGCTTCGCCGGTCCATCGCTGGCTCAGCGAGTTCGTCTTCTCCTCTCTTGAAACTGGGCCAGTGTCTCGCTGGCACAGTCAGTACGTATACTGTCACCAAGCAACTCGGTGAATTCATTTGGTTGGGAAGGTACCTAACAATCACATGCCATCTCTATTCTGCTCCCTGTCGCATGGACACCAAATAATCTCAATTTTCGTGCTTACATGTTTTGCTCACAGTAACAAAGTTGGGCAGACTGTGGTCATCAAATCCGCGCGCCATTTCCGCATCTCCAATGAGAGGGATGTCCTGAGGAAATTCCAGTCCAGAACTCCGCATCTGCGCCCCTTGATAGATGAGATAGTCGAACCAGCAGACCCACCTGCGATTGTGTTAAAACATCTTGAGGATGATTTACTCACCGCTTCAAATGCTAAGAAGCTAAGCAGAAGGGAGATCAAATATGTATCAAAGGGGGTTCTTGAGGCATTGAAAGTACTGCATGAAGATGGTTATGTGCACACAGGTTGGGATTATGACCCAGATAAGCCTTTGAATTCTACTGGTTTCTAATGGAAAAGATGCCTGTAGATATCAAAATGAACAATGTTTTGGTGAACTACGCGTCATCTTCCCAGAATGAAAGTGGTCAGCGCTTTACCGACGTCCAACTCGCAGACCTTGAGAGCACAGTCCACATAACCTCCCGCTTTTGCAAGGACCGCGATGAAATTGGTACGCCCATCTGGCGGAGCCCAGAGGCGCAGTTGGGGCTGCAATGGGGTCCACCAACTGATATCTGGTCCTTTGGGACAATGGTAGTTATTGCATATCCCAGTTCATTTCTCCTAACAAATCCTAATGCTGATAACAAAGGTGATATCCATGATCTGGGGTGACAACTTTTTTATCTTCAAGCCCAAATTACCCCGTGGTCACGACGAATATGAACTGGAAATCCTCGCCAAGTACCACATCTATTTTGGACCATATCCCCCCTCATATGTCGATCTCGCTGACCAGGAGACATTGGGAGTGCTGTCACTTATCATGAACGATGTGCCACCTGAGAAGTTGAGGCCTTTCTCACTGGCTAGCCAGCGGGAGATTTCGAAAGAAGACAAGGAGTTTGTCTTGAAGATAATGAAACTTGACCCAAGGGACAGGCCGACTGCGAAGGAGCTTCTCGAAGACGAGTGGTTCAATGGAATATGAGCAGATCAGCAATTTGGCCGATCCATTGTTGTTGTTGTTCCTAATGGTTCACGCCATTAGTTGGTCTGAGGTATCGGTGTTGGTTGTAGAGTCGGAGCTGGCTCAAAAATAGAAGCAAGGACTTGCCACATCAAAGCCGGATGCGATAATGATGTTACAAATCCCATACCATATCTAGTATTTCTTTTCTTTTCTGCATTCGAGTATCTAATGGCTTTTCACTCAAACGCTCCTCGGTATATCTTAGCAGCTCCGCGTTTTGTTTGAAGGGGCGAGGGGATATATAAATAAAATGCCCTCAGGACATTGTCAAGAAAATCCGGACAATCCCCGCCAAAATTAAATACAATCTCCCATAATCCTTGCTTAACTGTCAATTTTCGAAAGCAGTTGCCAATGCTTACCGTTCGGGGAATGGGAAGATGATAACGTGGGGCCCCGACTGGCTTTGAGGGCTTAACTAATCAGATTAATTTTGTTCATAAACCATTTATATTCTTAGCATATTCAAAAATTTTGTCTGTTCTTGGTAGCTCAAAACACCATGTTTGCAAATCCATGGATGTATCTGCTTTCCCCGCTCACCAGATGCTTCACGAAGTTTGATTTCATCACATTGGCCGTTTTCATTAATATTTGGTTCGGCTTGCTGTGCCTGGGACCTGGGGTAACGTACTCGCCGATGTGGCCCCTCAACATCCCCCGAGCCGGCCGGATAAGCTCCATCTCGCCGAACCCCAGTTTTCGGCCTGTGCAACTAACCGTCTGGGGCAATTGTGAGGTTGCTCCTGGTCAACAGCTGAGTCCGTTTGCCGAGCCCCTGTATTTCTGATCTCACGCTGTTTCTTTTCCATTCCAACAACCGACAAACGAACCAACTACAAGTTAATAGACGTATCGGCATCTTCTATCATTGTAACCCTTAAGCAAATAAGCCAAGTACCATGGTGTTACCTATACCGAAAGAGCTCCCTCCATGCCCTGAATACTTCAACTTCGCTTATGATGTCGTTGATAAATGGGCTGCACAGTCACCGTCGCCTCAAGCAATGCTTTGGGTTGACCAGCACGGCAAAAATCCTCTCTCTCTCGATTTTGCATATTTCTCACGCCAGTCAAACCGTGCAGCTGAGTTGTTAGTTCGACTTGGAGCTCGAAGGGGGGATCGAATGATTATTGTTCTTCCTCGAGTACCAGCATGGTGAGTGGGATGCGGTCTACCCTTACCCTGGAATTGGGTTGTTTGCTTCCTTAAGGGCACATAGGGTGTATTGAAAGCTTTTTAGTTCTATGAATATTATATATTGATAGGATTTATAGGTGGGAAATTGCAACCGCTGCGCTTCGCATTGGCGTGGTTGTCTGCCCGTGTCCAGTACTAGCCGTAGCGCATGACATCAAGTATCGCGCGGAGGCATCCAAGGCTTCTATATTTGTCGGAGATGCTGTCAGTATCTCTAAGTTCAAGACTATCCAACGCGAGTGTCCCGATATTCGAACAATCATTCAAGCAACAGGTTCGCCGCTTGAGGGTGTACTTCAGTATTCTGCCGAACTAGACAGCAGGATACCGAAGAACGCTGTTTTCAAAGATGTATTGCCGAAAACTAAGTGGTCGGACCCTTCCGTCATTTACTTCACGTCTGGTACGTTATCACTGTTTGGGTCAAAAATCTTTTCAAAAAATGTAGGCATGCGGACTAAACTTCCCAAAACAGGCACTACAGGCATGCCGAAAATGGTACTTCATAATCAGGTTTCTTACCCTCTAGGTGAGCCATCTATTCGCATTTCCACAATATATAGCAGTTACACTAACACTCCTCCAAAGCACATGTTTTGACCGGCAGCCTGTGGCTTGGGTTGGAACCTGGAAAGTTATACTGGAATCTTTCTGAACAAGGTACGGATATCCTAGGCATAGCGAATGTTCAGCAATCAAGCCGTTCTTGTACCTTCTATGAGAGGTATAACTATCAGATGATCTAATTCAATCCTACCAGGCTGGGCGAAGGCAGCATGGGCATGGTTCGGTGCTTGGAGTTGCGGCGCTGCTCTTTTCGTGCAAGAGACTGTCGGGCCTTTCAATGCTGAGAGCGCTCTTGATAATCTACACAACTATCCTATTACCACTCTCTGCTCCCCTCCCACCGCTTATCGGCAGTTTGTGCTACCCGCAAGACGTAAGTATTTCTCTCAAAGGCCTCCAATGGCGCTAGAGCAATGTGTCGGTGCAGGAGAGCCGCTGAATGACGAGGTAATTCGCGTCTGGAACGAAATGAGTGGCATCGAAATCCGCGATGGGTATGGCCAAACTGAAACCACTCTTGTTTGCGGAAATTTGAAAGGGGGTAAGATCAAGTACGGCTCAATGGGTCTCCCTGTGCCTGGTGTGCCCTTGACTGTTGTGGACGAAAAAGGCGATGAATCACCACCGTTCCAGGAGGGCGAAATTGCCATTGCAACGACGACCAGCTCTGGAGCTAGAACTATCAATGTTTTTTCCGGTTATATGAGTCCCGATGGAAAGGTTACCTTGCCCCAGCGGAAAGGAAAAAACTGCTCCTGGTATCTCACTGGAGATAGAGCTTATAAAGATGAAGATGGCTACCTTTGGTTTGTTGGTCGGTCGGATGATGTTATAAACTCATCCGGGTACAGGATTGGTGAGTTGTGACGCTCCTGGATGGCCAAAAAATGTTAATTGAAAAAGGCTTGATACTGACCATTTCCCAGGCCCGTTTGAAGTTGAGTCCGTGCTTAAGAAGCACCCCGCAGTCATTGAATCCGCTGTAGTGGCGTCCCCAGACCCTGATCGTGTCGAGGTTGTCAAAGCTTTCATTGTTTTGCAAGAAGAGTTTAAGTCACGGAATCCCGAGTCCCTTATTGCGGAGCTTCAGGAGTTTTGTAAAAAGGAAACTGCCCCATATAAGTACCCTCGACGGATACAGTTTGTAGAACCTAGTTTCTTACCCAAAACAATCAGCGGGAAGATTAAGAGAGCGGAACTGAGGGCTTTAGAAAAGAGGCTTGCAGCGAGAGGGGCAAAGATATGAATGATACCCATAGATAGCTCGAACTCGTGAGGTTTTATGAATTAATATCTTTGATAGAAGTTAGGGTTAGCTCCAGGGCTTCGGGACCTCAATATCACATGATCGTTCTCCCCCTCATTTACATTTATGGCAGGGATCTATCTATAGGGCTTTTAGGATTGCTTGAAGTAATCAACTCATTCTTGCATCCTGATTAAATTGCTCCAGAGAACTTAAATCATCATCATCATATAATTAACCATGGATGCTGATGACAATTGGGAGTTGGCGGAGGGCATTCCCCAAGTTGGGGACCCATTCATCCAAAAATACCTTCAAGGACGAGAGGCGCTGATTGCGGAGGAGCATAAACAGAGACATGGCTAGTACTCTACTATGCTATCCTAGGATCATGAATAAACATTGAAAGCTAAGAGGTGTCTAGATGCCTATTTTCGCAAGTCAATGTCGCCGTCTGTCTCGGTGGCATGTAAAATAGTTTCTGCAATCCGTCGACGAGAGCTGAAAGATGTCTGGACGAAAGACACAGAGAAAGAAGTGGCTCGGGAATCTGATGAAACACTCTATCCTGGGATGATGTTCCATTTAGCACGAGAGAGGATGGAGAAGACAGATCTTTGGAAAATTGTTCGAAAAATGCCAAAAGGTCTGTCCTATGTGGAACCCTTCTTTTATAAAACATTGCTAAGGTCATATTTATTTCACTTTGCATATGTTAGGCGCTTTATTGCATGCGCATATGGAAGCTATGATTGATCTGGATCTACTATGTGATCTAGTGTTGAAGCTCCCCGGTTTGTATATATCTACTTCGATGCCACTGGTTACAAAAAAAGATCTGGAGACAAGCCCCATATATTTCCAGTACTTTTCAACACCTCCAGAGCAATCTGGCAACAAAAACATTCTTTGGGAAGCGGACTACGCCGCACTCTCTTTTGCGCCAGTGCAGCAAGTAGCTAGTGCATACCCCAACGGGGGGATCGATGGATTTCGCACCTGGTTAAAGAGTAGATGTTCGCTTGCCCCTCAGGCGTCCTCACATCACCGTGGTGCTGACGATATCTGGATTCAGTTTCAACGTGCGTTTCAGGTTGTTGATTCTATTGTATATTACGAGCCAGTGTTCCGAGCATGCATGCAACAAATGCTTAAGGAGCTTCATGAGGATGGTGTCCGTTACGTTGAGTTCCGATTGGTATTCGACTTCCCCTATCGACGTGACCGCCACGATGGGCACGAATCGGATTATGAGACATTCTTCCAAGCTTTTGGTGAGGAGATTGAGAAATTCAAAGCTTCGCCTGAAGGGCAGGGTTTCCATGGAGCGCGGATGATTTGGACGACAGTGCGCGCCATTTCAAATCGTCTGATTGCCGAAAATATGGAGAATTGTATTGCCATTAAACAGAAATTCCCTGAGTTGGTTGCGGGATACGATGTGGTTGGTCAGGAGGAAAAGGGGCGAACCCTTGCAGATTTAGTCCCCATCCTCTTCTGGTTCAAGAAGAAATGTGTAGAGGCAGGGGTGGATATTCCATTCTTCTTCCACGCAGGAGAATGTGTCGGAGATGGCGACGAAACGGACCATAACCTCTATGACGCCATCTTGTTAGGTACGCGGAGGATTGGTCACGGCTTGACTCTCCATAAACACCCGCTTCTCATTGACCTGGTTAAGGATAAGAAGATCTTGATCGAGTGCTGTCCTATATCAAACGAAGTTCTCCGCTTTACGAGTTCAATTATGACACATCCCCTTCCAGCATTACTGGCAAGAGGGGTCCCCGTGGCATTGTGCAATGATGACCCTACACTCCTGGGATACGGGAAGAACGGGCTTACACATGACTTCTGCCAGGTTTTGAACGGATTAGAGAATGTTGGGCTGGCGGGGCTTGCTACCATGGCTGAGAATTCAATACGCTGGAGTTGTTTTGAAGACCAAAATTCATCGGAATGGCTACGGGATATCCGCTCGGGGGTAACAGGAACTGGCTTGAAGGCAGCTAATTTGAGGGGCTGGCAGATCGAGTTTGAAAGGTTCTGCCAGTGGGTGATATTGGAGTTCGGTTCTGAAGTTGATGAAGATGAGTGAGTAATTCTGGCGACACATTTCTGCACTTTTAACACCTGCATTGGCGGATTTTGTTTCAGGGGTAGTTAGTTGTACAGTACATACATAAAGAGCGGAATGAATAGTGTCTCTGCCTGAATTTTAGTGCTGTTTCATATGAGGGGATATCAGTTCGGCATCCGTGTACACCTTCGCTTTGTCAATGATTGAATCATCTATATTTCTTAGTCACTTACTGGTAACGGCACACAAATTTCTTTCACCAATAGTGTTTGCTCTCCTTTGAACTTGTATAAGTTTGACTATCTTCGCTTTGAGCTTACCGATAACATTAGTCCGCACATTCTGAGACAGGTAGTGGTGAAATACTGTAAAGAATGACATGGTGTCTGTCATTTTGCAACATGGGCTTTATTTCCCAGGCAAGAAAGGTCTTTGAATAAAGTAGCCGGTGTGCCTCTCGCTTGGGGATTGTAACTCAGCAGCCGAGATAGAATCCCAGCCAAAGCCATCAGTTCTTCGTCAGTAAACTCAGGTGGTGGCTTCTCATATTCTTCAATCGGAATCTCTTCTTCTTCGTCATAATCTTCTAACAGCTGGGAGTCATCGTGATTGTAGTTCAGCTGGAGGTATCGCACCATGCCCATATTTCGAATGCGGGTATTGTCAAGCGTATTGCGAACATTATCGTCCAAATCATTATACCACTCCGATGGTGGCTGGCCCAAAATTCCCTTCAGACCTGTTATCATGTCTATTCTCTTTGCAAGGAAAGAATCCATGAAGGTTCTCCCTGTGATAAGTTCAAACAACTTGTAAACCTCATTGTTAGCAATCTTAGTGTGTTTATTGCACTACCAGTTACTGACCAGGCATCCCATGCTCCACATGTCGACAAACTTGTCCAGCGGCTGATTATAGAGTGATTCCGGTGCACACACATGCCAAGGGTTAGACAGGTGAGTTGGCGGGTTTTCATGGAAGAATGCTGTGTCCATGTTAGTTTGAATTATTGATATTCTTGGCAGATTCAAGAATACCGTTTCCCAAGTCTAAAATCCCGACTTCTGCATCATTTCCCCGAATTGAAATTGGCCGTACTAGGTAGGGCGGCATTGAAGTTGGACATTGCTGGCCGTCTTGCCTGCTAACTGCACCAGTAACCGGTTGTCCAAAACGAGACATTATCCGATCTTCTGACAGCGCTGATATCGCAGGTGCCGTGAAGAGAACATTTTTTGAATGCAAATCTCAAGATTCTTCAGTATATGTCACCTACAATAGATCAAGATGCTCACCTCCATGTGCAATGCCGCATTTCCAGAGGTAATCTAACCCAAGGGCTACTTGGCGAGCCACACTTTCCGCGTTTTCCTTCTTCAGGCGGTGGCCTTTTTCGACATCTATGCGAGTTTGTAAATCCATGCCCATTACTGGCAACACCAAACACTTGTGTGAGACAGAAAGGTCAAAATCATCAACAAGCTGAACAACTGAACGGCGTCCTGGGTGGTCGGCGTTGTCTTGAGCAACGCGAGAATGTTGGAGATGACGCAGGATTTTGAGCTCCTGGGCGTTCTTTTCCATATTAATAACTTTTAGGGCCACGTTAGAGTCCCTCCTGTTTATCAACAGCTTTAGCTCTCACCATTCCATCAATGAAGCAGGGAAAAGACGTACCAGGTATCTCTGGCCATCCAGATAGTCGCAAATCCTCCCCATCCCAGTTTATGCATAATACGGTACCTACCGCTGTTTAAGACAGATCCAGGAATTACAGGAAAGTAGCGCCCTGTGCAGTAGCCATTTGGATCTTCAACATCGATGGTACATTCATACAAGTCCGGGAACCCAGTGCCGGTTGGCATTCCAGCAGGCTGTGTACACGACAGGCTAGACGAGTGCTGCCTTCTTCTGAGGAATGAGCAATTATAATGCTTTGGATGAACACCTGTGAGACGCACGCCGCGAAAAGTATAACATGGAGACATTTGCTTGAACGGAATGCTTCGTCTCTTTGCAGGTGTCTACAGGGAAAATAGTATAGATAGCTACATGGCATGGTTGATGTCGTAGACGCCAAGGGATATCACATGACACTCGGATAGCTGACTGTAACTACATGTAGTTAAGCGTAAGAAATTCCACTTCTCATAGAAATCTCTTCTCTTTATTTCTTATTATCAAACTCTTGTATAATCAATAGAGCTAGCAGGTCTTGGTCAATCACGTATTACTGAACTTTTACTATTATTTCTTTTAACAAAACAATCTGCGCCTAGGTTGAGCTTAATGAGACTGACCCAGCCAGGTGGAGCTTGCTATTGCGTTTCCGGAAGAGTTTGCATGGTTTGACAGCCGCAGCGAATCAAACCGGTCCAGCAATGCAACGGCGACAGATGACGCACCGAGACACCAAACCCAGCATCTCTCTGGCGGCTGCTTGTTCGTCCTGGCTTGTTTGTGATTAGCTGGGCTTGCAGCGGAACAAAAGGAATACAGTTCGTTCAAATAAACGGGGCTATCCAGCCTGACTGCCTCGTCTCCGTTTCTGCTCCTCCCATGGCCACATACTTCTTGTGTCCTCCAGGTTGCTTTCCACCACCACCAGCGTCTGGCCGGCTTCAGCCTACGCCCAACTCCATCCAACATAGCACCCCCCCCATGTTACGAAGACTTCTCGATGATATGCTTTAATTCCCTGTGAGCCTGGAGGCTCTAAAAATTCCCTTAACCCGCCATGTCCTACTTTCTTCCCTCCTTTTTTCAGAAGCGACTGCTGAGATATGCACTATCGCGACTGGAATTGGTCGACACCGACGCTCTTGACCTAGAGAGCTTGGGCATCAGATGGGGCCAACGGAGCACTTTCGAACTGAGGGATATTGGGTTAAGGCTCGAGGTATGTCATCAGCTTACGATATTTCTAGCTAGCCTGGTGTCACATATATACGCTTTCGTGGTCGTGCTGATCAGTCCGCTCTCAATTTATAGAAGCTGTCTTCGGTCCTGCGGTTACCCCCGTCCTGCAAGCTCACGAAGGCTACGGTTTCGCTCATCCGCGTGACGATACCCGCGGATATATACAGCAGCAGTATCGTCGTCGAAGTTGAAAATGTGCAAGTGAACTTGAAGTTGCTCCCGGATGAAGCTCCTTCAAGCGGAGAAGGTCACGAGGCCTCCAGGGCTTCTGGGCTATCCAAAGGCCCAAACGCGAGCGATCCCCGTGCACCCGAACCCCATAGCCATGACCAATCTAGTGAGAAGGGTAGAATACTTCCGTCAACCACAGATCTTGCTCAATCTTTCCTTGAGTCGGAGCCTAAGGAGGAAAAGGCGGAGCTGGAAGCCGCTATTTCGTCGCAGTCACAATATTCCCACAGCTCTGATGGCCTCAGCGATGATGGAGAGGAAGAACTCGGTATTGGAGTCGAAGATGGGATGTCATTACCTAGCTTTGTTGCTGGCTTTTTTCAAGGAGTTGCTGATCGCCTCCAGTTGACGATCAAGGATGTGGCTTTCAAAATCGACATGGACCTCCCTCACGATAGAACGTCGAATAGCTCGCAAGATCTAATGGTAGATCCTGTTACGGCTGTGTTTACGGTCCAGAATATATCCATAGACAGCGTGGCCTCATCCCTGGAGGAGGGACCAGAGCTGAAGGCCGGTAAACGCCGTATATGTCTCTCGCAAATTAAGTTGGTGATCCTTGCGGATGCTGGAGTGTTCTCCAGCTATTCTCATTTCGCCGCTCCTTCTCTTGAATCTCCTTCTACCACTCATTCCACTGATCTCGCCCATTCGGAGCTTAGCCACACACCACTAAGGGTCTCCTCCCCTGCGCCCCCTTCTTCTTCCTCTGGTTCGTCTCTTGCCATGTCGCGTGGAACTATCCTTGATCAGCCTTCTAGATTTGAAGATACTGCCCCCACTCCCCATCTTCAGGATTCAATCTATACAGACGATGGCAGGTTCTCAGATGCTGGGACGGAATATGAGTACGGAAATGGAAGCCATTTCGACCATACTCGCTCAGCGACCGAGAGCAAGTATGATGAAACCTCACTGGATAATTCTGGTTATCTCGATGAAGCCATAAAGTCCCACCTTGCCGATGAACTTGAAAATTCTACTCCATCGATTGCTCTTTCAACCGACTCTCTAGGCGAACCTTCTGGGGATACCCCTCGGCCCCAGAGTCCGACCTCCTTACCCGACGATCATATGTTTCATTCCATGGAAAATTCTACTACTTCTATAACCTCCCTATCTCAGCATTTACAAACAACCTCAGTTGAACGCCAGTACGAATCTTCAGATCTCGATCGGGACGAGGATGAGAGTTCTGTTTTGGGCAGCGTTCCCCGTATAGAGGAGCCAAGCGGATCCGAGCCTAGTAGCCCGCGACTGAAGCATTCACAGCCTGATCCTGTCGTAGAAGACCTGTCGAAATCTAGAATATTTACGCATGAAGAAGCAACAAGTATGTATATGAGCGTCATGAGCTCGACATCGGCTGGTTCTGGATCCTTTCCCGATATGCCTGGAGGGTGGGAATCGCCAAAATATGAGAGTAGCACAAGAGCCGCTCCTCCTCCCGCCACGACTTCATCGATGGATATTGATCCCCTCCCAACGGCTTCAGAAGGGACACCGAAAGCCAAGCCAGTTGTTGAAGTGGGGCATGATGGTCGAGATACTTCGGATGAGTTAGGAAGCCCCGTGCTGCCAATCACAAATCAATCGGACACTGCAGCAGCCGAAATACAGTTTCAAGCTTTATCAGATTATACATCCAAGGTTGCCAAAAGGGTCCTCGAAATTGATACATTCTCCTTGTGGTTACCGTCCCTTGATAAAAACAATACGAAATCCCCAGATGTATCGGCACAAGACCACCAAGGAAAAGAATTTGGCCACATGGAGGCGTCAACAACCAGCTTTGCAGACTCGGTTACTGGTGATGGGCCTGGTTCTTTTAACAGTCATCGGCTTTCTCAGCAACCCCGGAGAGCATCGACATCCTCCCAACCACCTCCTCCTGATGTGACCTCCCAAGAACAAATAGATCCTCGTGCCTCAGGACTACAAGTTGGGACGATTTTAGCCGACGTCTCTAACATTACTATTGAGTTTGACATCGCTTGTGGATGGCTTTTGGCTAAGATGGGTGGAAGGCTTATTTCTACTTCCAATCTTAACGGCGATAAAGAGGAATCCCGAAGCGAGAGTAGTAACACGACAACCTTGCCCTTAGATCTCACGCTCGCAAGCTGCTCTGTCAGATTCTTGGAACGTCTTCCTGTCCATCATTTTGCTCTCGACACTACAGACCAACCGGATAATTCTTTCGTTAAGGAGATTATCCTACGCGTAGCATTATCAGGGATAAATTTCAAGTCATCAGTTCGAGGTGACGTCTCAGAATTTACTCTTAATGTCACAAAGTTCACCTTTGGCCACGCATCGGAAGATATCATATCATTTGACGAAGGACTTAAAATGCGCGATTCCATACGAGATGATTTCCATTCGAAGCAAGGAGACATTTCATTATCCGTAACTTCAACGAAGGAAAACACCAGAGTGGACTTAGCAACCCTTCCTGTCCATCTTGCACTCAATCTTGAACGGGTTGATGAAACTTTGAGCTGGTTTGGCGGCTTAAGCACTATTTTGGAGGTAGGCGGCTCAATTGCCTCAACTTCCACCATAAAAGGGGGGAAAGTCAATGCCAGCCAGCGGCCTCGTGGCGTTCATTTCGAAGTAACCCCCCCCAAGGCCCCGCATCCACCCGTGGGGAGTCCCGGAGTTAATCCTATCCCCTGGAAAATCAATGCGCGAATCAAAGGCTTTGTCATGACTCTACAAGGAGAGCAGTGTAGCGTGAAACTTAAAACAACCGCCGTCAAGATTGTGAGTCGGTCAGCAGGAATAACCGTTCAAATCGACAAAGGAAAATTGACGGGGCCCATCCTGAATGGCGATTATAATGCCAAAACGAGCGCTATTACGAATTTGCTAAATATTCGCGCCCAGTTTATGTTTGCGCCAACGGAAGAGGACCTAGACCGACTCCTCCTACTTCTGACTCCATCCAAAGACAAGTACGATGAAGACGACGACATAATGCTTGACACTTTGTTCAGACAGAGGAAACAAGGAGCCGTGCTTCGATTAACTGTTGGAAATCTCAAGGCAGATTTTCCGCATCCGGAGATGCTCAAACCCTTATCAAGCCTCGGAAACGAGCTGGCTAGACTCTCTACAGTCACGAAATACCTTCCACAGGATGATAGACCCGGAATACTTACCTTAATCCTTGTTCGAGAATGCTCTTGTGGAGTTGCATTCGGCGGAGGGATAGGTGATATCGAAATTTCTTCCACCGGAATGGAAGCCGCACATGTTGGTATTCCATCTTTGATGGCGGCTCGTGTATCTTCGCTCGTTATCACACGGAATGATGAGGAGGAACTCGTTGGGGAAGCTGTTAATTCGCAAGACGAAATTAACATTGCGCCCCTGCCCATGGTAATGGCAAGGTTTATTGCGGATGAAATGGATCCAACCGTCAAGATAAAACTCTACAACGTCCGTTTTGAATATAATGTTCCTTCAATCGTTGCTCTTCTCGGACTTGACAACGACATGAGTGCTGAAGATTTTGCTGCTAATCTTGCAAATTCCGTTGTGAACTTGGCTGAGTTAAAGTCTCAAGAGGCGGCAAGTCATCGACTGACACAATCCTCAATGAGCTCCGGAAGTTCCAGGCCCTCATCTCCAGTTCCATCAAAGCTATCGGTGACTTTGAGAGACTGCCTAGTTGGGCTGAACCCTCGAAAATCCCCGGCCAGGGGAGTTGCAGTTTTCACTTCCGCAAAATTTTCAGGTTCACTGGATAAAAATGATACCCTTGATGCGTCCTTGGAAATCCAAAAAGCCTCTCTGATGATCATCAACGACGCCCGAAATGTCGGTACGCATGTGAAGTCACATAAACGAACATTCAGCGATAGTCAAAGCAACCAGGTTCAGCTTCTACATGGCATGGGATATGTCCCTGTTTGTTATATCTCGTCGGCTGCCATTGTCATAAAGGTGATGCAGCTTGACGACAACGGTGAGAAATCCGTCGATGTTGAGGTGAGGGATGACTTACTTATCTTGGAAACGTGCGCCGATTCAACTCAAACCTTGATTACCATTCTAAATGAGCTGGCGCCTCCTTCACCTCCGAACAAAGCGCTCAAATATCGCACCGAAGTTATGCCCATTGATGACATGCTAAGCTCCTTTACGGGGAACGCATTCGACACGGACCCCATATCGGCAGGTGATAATCTATCCAATCTTTCTGCCGTTGACGAGGAAGAAAAAGAAGGTGACTTGGCCGAGGAGCTCGAGTATGTCAGTGACTTTTATCCCATGATATCGGGAACAGGCAAGCGTGCCGTTGGAATGCACATATCAGCTGCTGGCAATGCGGATGATGTTCTTCCGGGGATGGCTCATGGATCAAGAAGGCTCCTTGAAAGCTTCCATTCTGAAGCTCACATCACATCCAGCGTTTCCAGTTTGGATTTCCAGGAGGATCATTTCTCGCGGAAATCCGCAGTTGGAGGCACAGCCCACAGGTGGGACTCCACGTACAATACCTACGCGCTTACCAATGATGCCAAACTCCGCGGTAGCCCGCTCAGAGTAAGGGTTCGCGACGTCCATTTCATATGGAATCTTTTTGATGGTTTTGACTGGCAACACACGAGGGATACTATTTCTAAAGCCGTCAAGGATGTCGAGGCAAAGGCGGGTGAAAAATTCGCGGGCAGTGGTGGACGTGCATCTCCCCAAATAGATAGCGAAGAGGATGTCATCGGAGATTTTCTGTTTAATTCTATCTACATCGGAATACCGTCGAATCGAAACCCCCAACAACTACGAGAAGACATTAATGCCCATATCGATGATTTTGCCAGCGAGACAGGTAGCTTTACAACAACTACGACCATGACTGACGGCTCAGCAACCACAATAAAACCTACTTCGAAAAAGAACAAGAAACTCCGATTGAATCGTAGCAAGCGCCAGAAGATGACATTTGAACTGAAGGGCATATCTGCGGATTTAGTAGTGTTTCCTCCCGGTTCTGGAGAGACCCAAAGCTCCTTGGATATTAGAGTCAATAATCTGGAAATTTTCGACCATGTGCCATCGTCTAACTGGAGAAAGTTTGCAACCTACATGTATGATGCAGGCGAAAAAGAAAGCGGCACCGCCATGGTTCACCTAGAAATACTGAATGTCAAGCCAGTGGCAGAGCTTGCCGCATCGGAAATTGTTCTTAAGGTATTTATTCTATCACAAAGTATTTTCAACGGGACTGTGTTCTCGTCGATCAAAAGCAATATGCTAATTCACTACTCTCAGGCAACTATCCTTCCCCTTCGCCTTCACGTTGATCAAGATGCTCTTGATTTCATGACTCGGTTCTTCGAATTCAAAGATGATTCAGCGCCAGTTGACACTTCGCCAACCGACCAACCTTTCTTGCAGAGGGTCGAAGTGAATGCCGTTCGTGTCAGATTAGATTTCAAGCCAAAGAGGGTAGATTATGGGAGTCTACGATCCGGACGTACTACGGAATTCATGAACTTCTTCGTTCTTGAAGAAGCTGACATGGTCCTCCGCCACGTGATTATCTACGGTGTTTCAGGATTCGAGAAATTAGGAGTTACCCTTAACGATATTTGGATGCCGGACATCAAAGCCAACCAGCTTCCGGGAGTTCTTGCAGGTTTAGCGCCCATCAAGTCTCTTGTAGGCGTCGGTAGTGGATTCAAGGACCTAGTCGTCATTCCAATGCGCGAGTACAAGAAAGATGGCCGCATTGTGCGCAGCATCCAGAAAGGCGCTTTAGCATTCGCCAAAACCACAACCAACGAACTTGTGAAATTAGGCGCTAAACTTGCCATCGGCACCCAAACCGTCCTTCAAGGAACAGAAGATTTCCTCACTGCGCCAGGTGGACTTGCGCCACAACGAGCTGCAACAACACCAGATGATGATTCGGCTGACGAGGAGCAACAAAAACAATTCTCCCCCTACGCAGACCAGCCCGTCGGCGTCGTGCAGGGTCTGCGAGGTGCGTACGCAAGCCTTGAACGTGATCTTCTCATGGCACGTGATGCGATCGTTGCTGTTCCTGGGGAAGTGATGGATAGTGGGAGTGCTCAAGGCGCTGCTAAGGCGCTGTTAAAACGAGCCCCTACCGTGATATTGAGGCCTGCCATCGGTGCGTCAAAGGCTCTTGGACAAACATTACTGGGCGCGGGAAATTCACTGGATCCTACCAACAGAAGACGAGTTGACGATGTAAGCTCCCTTCCACCGCCTCCCTTTCTGCTTCCTTCACATAACTTGTTTGCCATTTTACTGACTTGTTTGTTCTAGAAATACAAACGGCACTGAACGCTGAAACGGGATATCCCAACTACAAGGGTTATTCCTTTTCCTAAGTTAATTTGCGAATCTGCAAGACTCTCTGTTTCGCTACCTGTCTGGCCTCCTCATCTCCACCATAGCTTTCATCTATTGCACAACCCAGCCACAAAGGCTGGTTCCTGCTCACGAATCATCATTGCTTCCCTTAAAATTTTCCTTACTTTCCCTCTATCATGGACATTTCTAGAGTAATCTGCAATTTGAAGTACCAAACTTTATATTCATGATCGCAGATCGGATTTTATGAGAGTGGACTTTTCCCCCTTATTTTTGGGTAATTTTGACAGTTATGGAGCTGCTACCTTTTGTGTTTTGTTTTTTCTATCGGAACGATACCATTTTTTATGACATAAAGATTGTTTTGTCCTGCATTGAGCGACATTTGTTTACCATTACGATGGCGATTCTCTACATACATCATGTTGTTTTATGTGGTACTGCCTTACTTTTTCCCCTCTCATATCGTGGCGTTATTTTATTTATTTATTTTGCTGTGTTACGAGATTGATCAATGTTAGCATATATCCACCAGATAAGCTTATGGATGTCATTTTTGGATTTAAAATTCGGTCCTCAAATCTAGTTATCTGTTTTGTTCTCGTCCTCGGGATTGCCGTATTTCCGGCTGCTTGTTAGCCCTAAAAGAAGCATATGTATTGATGTGCTTATCAGTGTTGGTTTTTCAACACCTTGGGTAGACTGGGGCCTAAGATTCCCTTCGTGCTTCTTCATCAGGAATCTGTCTGCAGCTGATACCTTCACATGTTCAACATCGATGAAATCGTAACCTTTCCAATATGTACCCTGAATGTATACCCCCACTGCCCCCTCCTAGTACCTCGATGCCATGCATCAAGCTCCTTAACGTTCGGCAGCCAGGAAAGCCCTCGACCAGTATGGCTCGCTGGAGCGAACCCGAGCTCGGAAGCGGATATTTTCGAAGTCTTTGTTTCTTGGCGTCTCCCATGGATGAATTCCTCCTAGCCACACGGCACTTGTCTGCCTCATTCAGGAAATGAACTTGGCATGACACACAATAGCCGCTGAAAGTGGATATTATTGGTCCAAGGGCCTTGTCATGGGACGTTTTTTGTGCAGAAGAAATGTGCACCGCCTCATGCAAGTTGCATGCACCAAGCCACACCTGCCGAACCACACGCAGCGCAGTGTTGTAGAATGTCCTGACACACTCGAAAATCAACTCAACTAGCAAGCAGCCAGCTGTGAAGATCGTATATTTGATAAGATCTTTGTTGTGCTTTGTTTCAAAGCTCTGCGTTGCATGTGTCAGTACCATTAGAAAACATGTGTTGGTATCACGAGCTCACGATGCAGGTTCCTGCGACATCCGTGATGAAATAGCCATGCTCTTAAACCCAAAAGTAGCAATTCCCGAAATTGTATATCGTACCTTTCGAAATGTCTTCGATACTGTCACAAGCGAAAGTTGCCAGCATTTTCTCACGCGTTGAAGCAGAGCGTTTTCTAAGAATAAATCTTGGAGGTCCACAGTTGCAACATTTCAGACCGACTTTGCAGGTCAGTTACTACCACATCGTTTCCATGAAGTGGGATATGCGGTTCACTCTCACGAAGCGCATAATATCTGTGGCGAAGTTGCCAAATAGACGCAACACAATAATTGTTTCCTTCAAGCCGTTGATCCAGCCTGTACGAGTTTGTCCACACCATTGGCCTTAACTCTATGAAATACTCATGAAAAGGATGACATCTGAAGGCCTTCGTGTGATGTATGAAGTTAACGTCCCCCCTTCATCGTCTGGAACATACCCATGCATTGCACGGCGTCCTGTAGAAAGCGTCGAATTCAATCGTCCCTTTTGGAAAATAGTTAACAGGAAAAGCTGACGTCGACATCCCTCGACCTAGAGGCAAACAATCAACCAGGTTTTAAAATGCAAGGGGCTAAGGAGAAGGCACGTAGTTGTCACCTAGCAGAAGATATTTGTGAATGGGCAATTGAACAGAAACAAGGGCCCGTCATCACGAGAAGTGAACAATTTTTCTCGGGCTGAAGGGGTGTCAACCAGTCATATCCAAGTCAACATTCCTCAACCGAAACGGCTCGGAAGATGGCAACGCTTTCCTCTCAGGTACGATATGAAATGATACGCGGAGTTCCATATGATCTGTAGAGTGGCCATTATTTTCCTGTTTTCCGATCCCATAGTGCCGACTAGTGAGGAAGGGGAGGCCCATCAGACCCATATTCTCAACCCGGCAAGCTGGATAAACTAATTGTGCACTAAAGGTAAGCAAATATAAAAGGATCACAATATTTCTCCTTGAGAAAAGTTGAAAAACGTCTCGTAATTGGCCAGGAGAGATAGCAGCTCGATGCAACGGTCCCGAGCGTGGTTGGTTCCCCTGGAAATTTACCACAGGTTCCATCAACATGCCCATTGGCTCCAGGGATGAAAATTTTCCTTCCTCCTCCCCCCGACCTCATAGACTAAATTTTTATTATTTTGCATTTGGTGACAGTGATAAGCAGGCTTTTGTCTGTAGGTTTAATCTTGCACTTGAAAGGGTCATGTGATCAAACTAGGGCTTTAGATCGGATCAAATTGCCAGCAGAGGGAGATTTTGCAACATGCATAAAAGAGGGAGTTCCCACGAACGAAAAGGAAATCGCCGAAAATCCCAGCTATATTTTAGTAGTTATTGGGAATTTCAGGATGTCCGTGATATATCCCAAAAATAGCTGTTGACTAGGAAGATCATTGATCCCATGCACGAAATAGTGCCATCCATGTTGATTGCAGTCACATTTCAACGTGCGAGCAAAAAGCGCCGCGTGAGGTATTCCATAAGCAAGTGGAGTCGGACATCTGGCTGGCGTTCCAACCTCAACTGGTACCAGTCGTGTCTCTCCCACACTCACAGGCCATCTCATAGCCTAGGTAGCATCCCACGATCGGCCGCCTCAGCGGGTTCCTTGCAGGAGAGGGCTCTATTGGGTCTGAATATCCCACGATGATATCAGAAAGCAGCGCCACGTCTGGCCTTGTTTGACGTCCAGTAATAGGTCGTTAATCATCAGCCGGCACTTTTTGGAGGTCCGTTTTGTGAACGACATCCGAGTTCTGAACAGTGACTGGCAGAAGGGCGATGCTGGGGCTGGGCATGCCAGTGTCAGAAATGTCGTGTTCGCACTCCTGATTGGCTAGCGGGCCTGCCACTCCTTTTCGTCAGGACTGATTCCACCCCCATCCAGGCTGTTGTCTGAGGCGAAAGAAATCCATCCTCTCATCGATTCATTCGGGGTCCGTTTACACAACGGATGTGTACCCGGCAAGTCCATGGCTTGCAAGTTGGGCTGGGTCGCACCACCCCACCATTAAAAAGTAATGTGATTTTTGAGCGGGCGCTGTTGGTGTGCATCACTGATTCCAGGCAATGCGGAGAGGTGTGTGGACAGGATGACGGCAGTCAATATACACAGCTCTTCGCTCCCTGCTATCGTATTGGCTATCGCTTGAAAGAGCTTTTTATTTTTTTATTTTTTTTCTTCAATATTCCCTTTTGCTCCAATTTTGTTTCCTTTCATGTGAAAGTTGACGAATTTCTTTTTCTTCATTTTCAAGGAATGAAGTTCATGTTGTCTCTCGTCCATATATGTTATTTATTATCCCATTTCCCCTGTTTCCCCTGTTTCCCTGGTGGGATTGAAGAGAACTTGAGTATAGCAACAGCTGGCTCTTGCTATGCCTCACTGTCGTTTGCAACCTGCCTCAACGTCGTGAAGCCCTTCCCCCCCCCCCCCTTCAGCAGGTAAATACTTGCAGTTGTTTTGTCCAGTTTGTCTGATATTCTAATGTATATTAGACATCGTGCATCGCACTGTCATACCTAAAAGATTCGTATTAGAGGCGGACGCAGGAAAGTAAAAGATTCGAGACTGGTTTCTGATAGCTTTGTGACAACGCACCACTGGTAAGACACTTCTCCGTCCGCAAACCCGCAACCCATTCGCATCGAGCTCACTGCACCATGAATGATCATGGTACAAATTGCGAGTTTTGTTGATGATGACATTTAATCTAGGAATCAACGAGGCAAATTTGTGATTTTGCTTTTCCAATTTAAATTGGGGACTGCATGTCCAGCCTGGTCTGGATATCTTGAAAAGGCTCCTCGGGCAGGATTTCTCATTAGAGCTTGCCCTATTGCTGGACTTCTATATCACCACGTTAGCAACAAAGATCCAATTTGAGGTTTAGAACAGCGTACTCTCATTCAGTGTGTGCGTGTTGCAGTTAACTATACGGGAATATGGGACTTGAAAGTGTAGAACACACCTCTATTAGCGGTGTGAGTGTTGACGAGTCTCAACATCTTCGCTCATGCTCAGACGTTCCTGTCCCGCTACCTCTTTTCTCGCCCGTTCCGGTTCGTCGCACCTGTTCCGCTCCCATTTCGCGACCTGCATCTCCTCCGCTCAGTCCTGCACCGACTGTTCTTGTTTCTCTGCGCACCATTGGTAGCGGGCAGGTTTCCCGTGGGCTTTCCCTGCATGAGTATCGGAAGACCCTCTCGCGCCCGCAGCTGGATGAGCGATCTACTCCCGGTCCGCGAAGAACACTGAGAAGGAAGCCCAAAGCGTTGAACCTCAACGTTGTCCAATCTCCTAAAGCGCCGCCATCGCCCCCAGCAACCCCAATATCGGTATCTCAAATCTCCAACGGAGGCTCAGTAGAGGCGTTGCAGTCCTGGCGGCCATTGGCAGAGGCTGAAATTGGTCGTGATGGGGAAAGTCTTCATGGAAGACTCCCCAGTTACCCTTTAGAAGAGGCTGTCTCCTTGCCACACACCACCACTGCACTCACTGCTGCTCTGGACTCTCCATCTCAACAACTGGAGACTCTGCTGCAGTCCTTCCCTCCACCTCCCCCTTACACTCCTGCAACTAGTGTCACGAGCGCAAGCTCTGGAATCAAGAAGTTGGTGAGTGGTCGTTTTATGAGCCTCTAATGCATTGGTCGCCTTTGTGGTACTTGTTGTCCCCAGCACTATTTGATATTGTGCTTTCTACCCAGGAACTGGACGCGTGGACTAATGAGACGCGTCAGAACGCGTTCAGACAGAGCCTCAAGCAGATTCCCGCCAACTTCATTTCCCACCACAGAAGTTCCTCAGATTCTGCTCTGCCCGTATACCCAAACCGCTCAAGGCCACGGCTTCGTCATAGGGGCGTTTCATTTGAGATACTCAACCCGCCCAAGCCACCTAGTTTACCTGTATCTTCTTCACCTGAACCTAAAACTCCCAAGTCCCTTTATCTGTTAAAGAGGCGTATCCCAGCTCCCTCTTTCGACCCAATGTCTTCTCGGTTTCTCGACCAAAGCCCTCCAGCCAGCGAGGCGCCTCGAGGACAGCAAACGCCCTTGAAAGACGGAAACCGATCAAGGGCAAGGAGCGAGGAGCGTCGACCCACGCCCCCACGAGCTTTGTTCGAAGATCTTCCAACAGCACATTCATCCATTACTTCGCGCATGGTCAACCAGAGAAGCAATCTAGTCCCGCTATTTCCATACATTGATCACTCTACGGATGATCTGGATATGGAGCTGTCCTTGGACATAGGTACTGAGCATGCACATGTTCCTCTCCCGCCAAATTGTCCTGATCCATTCGCTTCCTATTCCGGTGAGGATTTCACCTCAGAATTTTGCTCTTTCTAACACGTCCGAATCTGCTCTGACATAAGTAGAGAATGGGGTCCTTGAGCAAGCGCTGAAGATCCAATCTCCCCTGCAGCTCAAAACGCCGTCACCACCTGTACAAGATGCTACCAAGAATCCCCAAACTACATTCGCAAATTTGATCCTGAGTGGCGCCTCTCTTGGTCAGCTATCAAATTACTTTACGAATAAAACCTCGCGCACTGACAGTCAACCGCGTGGCGAAGTCATCAAGAGGCATCCCTCCAAGCTCACAAAACCTCGACCCCCCGATATGAAACACACCTCCCAATGGAAGAAACTTCGCGCTGGCGGCACATCTAGCCTAATATCCAGCTTTGTATCCCGTCAATTGATCCCCCATACGACCCATTTTCGGGTTGAAAAACGAAATGCGTGCGAAGATTGTAGGAAAAATGGAGTTGGCAGAACGAGCACGAAAACGGCCTCAAACTATCGTCGCAGTGTGTCAAGTCCATTAGAGCGCCTTTCAGCAGACGTCGATGTCCTTATTGAACAAAACCTTGTCTCCGCTACGCCACGCCCTAAACCATACCCGGCGGAAAGCCTCTTAAAAGTCGTACATGCGCGACCACGATCTTCTGTTTACTCGTCAAACGACGAACTTCCCCCAGAATTTTATACCCAGACCCTAACCGATGGTGCCCAGACGGATGGCTTGGATTTGATTGACTCACGTCTGCCCACTGGCGTTTCTTATAACAACGGTCGACCTCGATATCAATGGAGGAGTTCAACATCAAGCCCCAATTTTTCGAAGCCAATCCGTCCCCCAGAATCCCGTCAGACAGGCGCAAACGCGCCGGTATTTCCTATGTCCTATGCTGCTCGTTACCCGAACTCTTGTCCCCTAGATTCCCACCCCACCAACTCTATCCCAGACAGGCCGCGTGACCTTGATTCCGGAAATTCTCCAATGGACGTTTCCAACCCGATTCTAAATGTAGGAGGGGATCCTGGTACACTTCAATCCAGTTCCGTATCTGGGATTGCGGACCATGATTTTCTAGTTGATGATTACGAAGATCTGGGGCCGGGGAGCAGCCAGACCGCGTCAAGCCCTCAGTTGAGCCGGTTGGGAACTTTCTCAACCCTAAGATCCCGCCTTAAGCTGCCTTCCACATTTTCCTCTCGTTCGAAAGGAAATGGATTAAAGCCACAGACATTTTCTACGAACTCTTCCTTAAAGGAGGAAAGTGAACAGTTTGCTGATGAGATGAAAACATGCACACCCCTTGAAAGGGACAGTGGGCTGGAAGGGGGTTGGCGTAATGCGAGGATAGATGCACAGGATTGGCAAACAGTCGCAGGAAGCCAACAGTTTAGAAGTGATATGATAGCTGATTTCTCAAGGGTGGACACAGGTAGTAGTTTGGCTAACTTTTCCAGCTATGGAAGCCTCGCGAATGCAGAAACACAACCTTGGACATCGTTGCAATTGCCTGGGGGATGCCAGCCTTTCCCTGGCTGTCCTAGCAACCAAGTCAAGGTCCATCCAGCCCAAAGGGGCCTCTCACACACGCATAGGCTCCATCGAAATCCAAACACTGGAAATGGCATCCTGCTCCCAGATTATCAATACCCAGGTGAACGTTTTGATAGCTTGAACTCTGTGGCAAAGCCCGTGCCGGTGCTCAAGGCTTCAACCGAAGTGTACCCGGCACCACTTACCTCCGCCTCACAGTATCAACACCCTACCCCCTTTAACAAACCGCACGTTCATCCCTTCAAAAATCCGCCGCCGGTCCTCGATAAATGGAAGACGCGATTAAGAAAACAAACTCTGTATCAGTCTTCCCGATTTGGCCCTGGCCCTGTTACCCCAACTTGTAAGTCTGATTTCTTTGATTTCTCGTGTCATCAGCACCCTCTTCAACAACACCAACTGCCACCTTATCAACGTGAACCAACGTCCCGCGACGCCCAATACCGCCAGGATTCCGTGACTGAGTCCTTTGGCCCACCTGCCACTGTTTCGTCTGACTGGTGTACCATATCGTCCTCCCAGGACATGTCGATGTCGGTTCTCAACCGAGATGCCCCTTCCCATTCCCGCATACAAAACAAACACAACCCCTTTTCAGCTAGAAAGCAAAACACAACTAGCAACACTACCAGTATTTTCTCATCCCCTTTCAATAATTTCAATGCTCGCCACAAAAGGCCCTTTTCCCACAAATACCCTAGAATGAGCATGTTCGCAAAGGAGAACCTAGCGCCTAATAACTACAATAGCCAGAATTCCCTGCCTCTGACCACAAGCATTCGCTCTGTGCCTCGCGATTATTCCCCCGATCGTAGCACGCAAAGAGGAGATGTCCTTCAGATCCCCGAGAGAGCTCATCTTGCACCTACATACTCCTCTACTGAGCAGCTCATTCCTGATCCCCAGTCGAATCCATCTCCTCCTCGTTTTCGCGATAGGCGTTCTGGCGATGGCATTACGGTCATTGCAGACAATAGCACAGGGGCCTCCAACGAACATCAATTATCTGAAATTTTGCACCAGCAAGGTCAGCGTCTCGCAATCCCCAAATTACACTGGCCCTTCACGCATGACAACGGCAATGACACCACCAAAAGACGAATGAAGGCACCATCCCGCGACGACCTCATCCGAGAGCGTATTCGACAGTTAGATGACCCCATCGTAGCTACGAATACCCGAGGGAGCAGAAAAGACCTTCCTCCGCGTCCAGTCTCCGAGTGTACAATACCACACCGTTCCCGTACCGTCGCCAGCAGACCATTCAACTTCAACGAAGAACTTGAAGTTGGCCAATGGTACTGCTCAGAAAATGGACGCTACGCCTTCTCCACCCCGCCTCGCCTCTTCAGGACTTCGGCCAAACTTAGACAACGGGCAGCTCCTCCTGCGGCAGATTCAGAGACCAATTTTGCTCTCCAACGGCGGGTGGGTCGGGAGCTCATCATTGGTGCTGCGATTATGATACTCCCGGGATGGTTATTACTGGGCTACGTCGCCCTGGGTGGGCAAGGGGCCAACTGGTTGATAAAATGGAGGTCAGGGGGCGAAGTGGAGCAGTTTCATGAAAAAGAGATTCGCTTTGCACGCCAGATGTTCGGGGCAGTTTTCCTGGTGGTAGTTATTATTGCCTTTGTTACAGCCACAGCTGTACTGGCGTCGAAAGATAATTAATGCAGAGTCTGAAAAGGTTGGTCACATCTACCTTGGAACATACGTACCTATTGTATTTCCTCATTTTCAGCTCAACGGATGGTGCTAATAATTTCTCTACGAGGACACCTCAGGCGATTGCCCACCGCGATGCCAGCCTTTCATTTTTAATATACGAAGTCCCTCTATCTACATCCCAAGTTCAAACCTCCATTTTTTCGTTCCGTGCTTCAAACACGTTCCGGACCCTCCCGCGTTAAACTACCTTTTGTTGCGTGCACGTATTTGGAATTAGAGTCTGGTTACCTGTTCTGTGCTATACGAGTTCAACTTTGGTATCTTTTGTAGATGTTTCTCACAACTTCTTCTCCACAACCCTTTTTCTCTCCATTTGGGCATCGAACATCCCAGAAAATTTCGCAAATTTGCTGTCTTTTCAGTGAGTTCTTTGACTATTAAGATCTTGATTTTTTCAACCGACGTCGCCGATCTTAATTATCTTCTCCGTTTTTCTTCGGATTCCTTAGTATCCTTTCTACGTCCTCCATATACCCCCTTAAGGCTTTCCGGGCCATTGGTTTCCTCTACCATTTTATTGGGCATGTACGAAGTTTCTAGACGCTTCTTCTCGCATGTTATTTTGCGCCTTCCTTTTAGTGTTTACCCAGTTAGGTGATACTTGTTGGTTGTGTTTGTGTTTGTTTTTCCTAGGAGAAACGGGCTGTGTATGGGTTTAATTTGGCAAATCAGTCGCAAGCGGAGAAAGCAAATAATTATGATACCTTTTTTCATCCCATGTGACTGAAGGGTTTTGCTGTGCCTGATTATTATTCTTTACTGAAGCAAATTGGCTGAGTTTCTCCTGAACGCCTTTAAATCCGAGAGGGATGATGAGTTGGATAGTAATTTAGCAAGAATTTTCCGTAGGATTTAGGTGCTTAGGCGTTGTAATAATTGAAGAGGTGAAAGGAAAGAGTAGAAAAATAAAGGAAATAAAAATGTTCTAATAGACAGGCAAGACGCTTGTATTGTACCACAAAAAAGAAAGAAAACAAAGCAAAGGCAAAATCCCCGCTGACGAAATGCAGTGTAGCCCTCCCTCAGGGAGAAAGTATAGTAGCTATTTCAAAGCAAAAATAATGACCTAGAAGCCTCCAGTTGACAGAAAGGAAACGCCTTATTGTGCAAAGGCACATAACAACATATTAAAATCCTCAGCAACAGCCATACTCGCCAATAAACAGCGACGTGTGGCACCTGTCCGTCTGATCCCGACTAGTATAATGAAAGGCAGTAGTTTATATAGGTATATCAAATCCTGATATGATAGTTTTTGCACACATAGAAATTGTCAAAAAAACGAGATGATAAACTGAGTGCGGGGGTATATAAAAAGCGAAGAAATGACAAGACGAAAACAGAAGTGGAAGCAAGGATAGAAAGGTAGTAAGGAGATTATACAAAGAAAAGCAGTGTTGGGGCACCAGTGGGCGATATTGGAGGTTGGATTGGAAATAAATATGAGACAAAGCGAAAAATATGAAAGGAAGGAGCCGTTCGGCTGGTTGCGGATCGATAAAAGTGGCCTATCTTGATTGATGGCGCATGTTGATTGATATGCACGGAGTGTAAAATCATCCCAGTGTCTTGAGCACCCCCGTGTCTTGTTCCTTTCGTTTGCATCTGATGAAAATATCAAGAGGAATTTTCCAGTGGTGGAATCTCTTAATATTTTGCTGAGAGAATGCAAAAGTCGGAACTCCCAGCTCGTTGAGGATTGCCTTCGAAGATATTGAGATTCCTCCTTTTACCCCTTCTCTGAAGCCTCTGCTTCTACCATTGCAGTAACAGCGGCTAGTACCAAACTCCTCCGTCGCAACCCTCGAGGGGATTTCCCTGTTCTGCGGCAATCACCGACATGGCTAGAATTCCGTGGAGGATGGCGCGATTTTTCAACTCTGGAGGTGTTGCTAATTGAGAGTTTTGATTTCAAAATAGGGTCCGTGGATGTGGACGAGCGGCGACCGGAATTTCGATTGTGGTTGTTGATGAGGGGGGTTGGATTTCGAGAAACTGGGAGATGGGGGAGCGAACTCGGGTGCCTGTCTTCGTCCACTTCATCGAAGGACAATCGATCATTCTCTTCGAGAAAAAGGGCGATTCGAACGGTTTCTGCTACTGATCGTGCGGTACATTGTAGAAGGGAAAGGTTTTCTCGATGCTGGCGGAGAGAAGAAAACTTCTCCTTATCTTGAGCCGTTATAGACACGTAGTGAGCGTATGGTAAGTTGTCCGCTTCAGAATGCGAAGTACGACGGGACCCAGTAAACCTGGGTGTTGAGGTAGGTGACGGCCCAGTCCACGAATTATGGTCATGTTCCTGGTATGGTGGGCTTAAGGGTTCATTTTCCAACCAAATTGTGGGCACATCGGTATGCGCGCTACGAGGAGGCGTAATTGGGAGAGTTGGCCCTGTATCACTATCACTGCTCGCATCATTATCCAAGCTCTGAGCATTCAGTTTCTTTGTTAATGTGCGTATTGAAAGTCGGTGTCTATCGCCATAACTATATGGAATCGATGTAGGAGCAGGGCCAAGTTGGAAAGCCTGGCGTGAATGCCTAGGAAGTAGGGGATGGTCTTTGGAGTTTCGACAGCGTGGAACGGGTGAGGGAGACCGCGATGAAAAAGGCGAGATCAGGTGGTCCTCACAGGCATTCACCATGTCTTCATCGTAACTAGGTATTAACGATTCCCGATCTTCCTTTCGAGGAGAAGAGAATGAAAAGTCTTCGAACATGGCTGTAGGGGGGAATGAGATGATTGCGATAGTCTTATACTAGCACGGATGATATGGGCGGACGCCAACCGGTTTTGTTTGTAGATTTCCAGGGCCGAAGATTAGGTTTGAAGGGAAAAACGCTCAAACGGAACTAGGGTTGAAGAGTTTATATAGGAGAACTGAATAAATTGCCTCACCGCGTCGGAGCGGTTAAAGGTCCGTTTTATTTTCCACGATTGGATCAGGGAGTGGGCTCGTGGAGTCATGGGCGGCTAATAGGAGGCGAGAAACCCTGTTTGGACGGACTGCGGCGAATGTCATAGGAAAATGGGTGGGTCTAGGCGGAAAAGCCCAAAGGGGTAGGATGGTTATTTGACGTAGAGTCTAGGCTGTCCAGAGTCCAGGAGCATGGCTGTATTCGGTGCAGGAGCTAGAAACAACAAACAGGAGAATTGAGACTGACGTTGAACTGGATGAATATCAAAGACGGAAACGATGAAGTTCGTTGAGGCTCCAGCCATGGCCGAATACGGAAATAATCTAGAAGCATTTACGCTTGCTTATTTAAGCAGGGCTGAAAAGATTAGGTTTTGACTATTCCGATCCAGGATTAGTGTGCCTTGGAGGCTGCAAAGTCTACCTAGGTAGTTGCACCAAACCTTCCAGGTTCCTGTGCCGCGGCGGTGACACGATGCTCCACGTATCTGTTGTTGTCCAGTCTGTTTGCAGCGGGTTTAACTGAACGTTTTCTTTTATTGTATCAGTCGTTATTTTACTATGTGAGCGGTGTATCCAAGTACCCCTGGCTCCAATCTCAAAGGGCTCGATATGAAAGTCGGGGGCTCAATCTGAGCGACAATCAAAACAACGCCAAGGGATATCCCATTGGACGCATTGATTCGCCTGTTATCATATGTGTCGAGAACTAGAACGGCACCAGCCCCACTGGGTATATATGAATCTTCATCTTATTACGCGGAAATTACGAATGCTATTTCGAAACCCCAATAAATGGAGCGTTGTGTTCGCTACCAGTTATGCACCGGTCCTGAAACCAGCTTTCGGGGTAATGCTGCGTTGTTCTAACATTATATTGGATATGACTTGCTACTTGAGCTTACATACATCTAAATGATAGCACCAGTCGATATATCTCGAAGCTCAGTCTGTTGACAGCATCCGAACGATTTTATATTCAAAGCACGTTACGTTCTCTTGGGAATTAAATTCTTCATTGCAATGAGTTGTATCACAGGCTTCACAGTTCAGCGCAAGAAAGCGTTTAAATGCTTACCACCACCTTCTTCCCCGGTGCACGCTTTGAGGTTTCAAGGGCGTCCTGAATAGCTCCAAGCCCGTTTCCGGCGATTAATGGATCGGGTGCTATGCTGTACCTCCCCGCCTTGAGGGCGTCCGGCAAAAAATCTTCATATACCATCTTTCCTACATTCTTTTCCATATCCTCACCCTCTAACCCCCGGATTTTTACTGCCAGGATGGCCTTCCCTATCACACCTGGAGGCAAGGCATCTTTGAATTCATTGATCATAAATTCATCGATCGTCGAGGCGATGGTTTTAACCCCATCGATCTGAGAGACTGCGTCTGCGGTCTGCTTGAACGTCTTTTCCGTTCCAATCGCATCCAAAGCACCAGCGAGTTTCCTGCCTCGAAACGCCTCCTTTAGCTTTTCGATCACGGACGCGTCATTATAGTCAACCGCATGAACCGCACCCAGTCGTTTCGCGGCCGCGAAGTTTCTAGGTGATGCCGTCACAATGACATCGCATCCAGCAGCGACTGCTAGCTGGATAGCGTTGCTGCCGACACTACTCGTTCCACCCCAAATTAAAACGGTTGCAGACATCTTTGTCGGGTTCAAACTGGGCTTGGGGAGCCCTAAGCCGCCTTTGTGAAATAATGCGGCTGATGCAGTCGACACTCCTAAGGGAAGCACGGCTGCACTTTCAAAAGGCAGTGATGGCGGAATAGGCGATGCCATGTTCGAAAAGAGAACGGTATAATTTTGGAATCCCGCGTGCCGCTCGTCGTTTGTTGCAAAGCTTAGGGCGTGACCGAGGACGCGATCGCCAATTCTGAATCGAGTGACTTCGCTACCCACTTCAACTACTTCCCCGGCGACATCCACACCCAAAATCAACGGGTATTTGAACATAAGCCATGGATCGTCCTGTATTTTCCAGTCGAGCTGGTTCATGGCAACTGCGACATTCTTGATCACGATCTCATTTTCGTCCGGGTACCTATCTTCGGCTTCACGCACCGAAAAGGGCTTCTTCTTGTGCCCATCAAGGAAAGCTGCATAATTGGTAGACATGCTATTTGCTCGGTCTGTGGGAGGTAAGGCAATACACTGAATACTTTTGCACAGCGCTTGGATGCGATGACGCACTTAGAAACTTTTGTGGTGTTTTGGCAGGTATGTCTCCGCGCGTGGAAGCCCGGTTGGCAGGATAATATACATACATGCCCGTCAATTCTAATGTTTCGATAACAACATCAGCCCCTCTTCCCTGGCGAGACTTTCCTCCCACTACTCTAACCCTAGCTAACTGCAGGTGCTCAAACCTAGTCGCTGGATTTAAAATTCTTCAGTGGCATCTTTGCTTTTTCATTTCATCCTGGCAGGCATAGCAGAGCTCGCAGGGAATATTATCCACTGAGAATCAAAGGGAGATGGGGGAGGAAAATACTTGAGCCTGAACACCACAGCCTTGTCACTCTGACTTAGGCTGTGCTGGCTTCACCCTCGCCAACTTTGCGACAACCACTCGATCACTCTACCTATCGAGTTTATTTCAGATAATATTTTTCATAAATTTCGGGATGGTTGGAATGCCTGCCCACGGAGTAGCAGGAACGAATCACGGCCTGCGGACATTCCCTAGTCGGTTGCGTTTGAGATTCTTCACCGAATCTGAAATTGCTCTTTGTTCAATGCATTGTTACTTGTCAAACGCTCATTCGTCGGGCAGGGTTTCTGGACAAGAGGACGTCATTCAAGATTCTGATAGACCTCTAGATAACTTTTATTGGTAGTGCACGGAGGCCGCAGGCAGAGCTCCACGACCATGGCAATGGTTCAAATTTATAAACCATTAATCAATGTTCCTAGTGAGTACCGTTCGCTACTTGACCGAAGAAGTTCAGAAATCTGATAATTGCTGCCCCGAGTTCTCTGTGTCCCAAATATTTAACTTTGGATCACTGTTACAAAGTTGCATCCTTAATGACGGGAGACATATTTTGTCCCTTTACTGTGTCCCCTTCATAGCCTCTCGGACGGTTGCATAAATAACCGACCGAGGCGACCTTCTGAGTGCCCCTACTTCTCACGGTGGAAAAATGTCGATCTGGACGGCTGCTCAGAGCGGGAAACTGACACTGGGGAGGCTGCAGGATTTCCTGGATGAGGACAAGACCCTGCTGAATCGCGAAGATGGATCGGGTATCACTCCGCTAGGATATGCCTTGCTGAAGGGGAAGGCCTCCGTGGTAAAGTTGCTCCTGGACAACGGTGCCGACCCAGATAAGCCGATGGGGGAAACAATTGATTTTCCAGATGGTAGGACACCTATGTATCTTGCCGCGATAGCGAAGCCACCCAATCCTCGCATGGTCCAGCAGCTTCTTGAGAAGAGACCGGTGACGTTTGACAAGCCCATCCCCGCATATGGGAACCAAACCCCCTTGATGGCTGCCATTGCTAGGACATCGAATCCAGAAATCGTTAAGTTACTCATCAACGCGGGGGCGTCACCAGATGCGCAGGACGATAAACGTAATACCGCACGATCTTTAGCAGATGCGGTGCCAGACCCCGCATCCAAGAAGAAAATCAAAGATGCCTTTGAACCACCGCTACGAAAAGGTGGAGGCAAAGGTGGTCTTCGGAGTTATATGACCAAGTGGGTGGTCGGCGTACTCTCCAAGTCAAAAGCCTGGAGGGCCTTCGGATCCATCTTCAAGTCTGCTTCCCGGTATTTCCTCAACATCGCTCCCTCAGCCAGCTACAAACCTGAGGTAAGATGGACAGCCATGTCGGTTAAGGCTCAACCATGTGGTGCTAATGCTGAGAGATTTCTTACAGGAAGAGCTTGACGAGGATGAACCTGAAACAGCGGAAGATTTCAAAAATAGTCTGAACAAAACGATCAATGCCGACGGCCTTGGGAAATTTTTCCCCCCTGGAAATACATACGTCAATGAAGTAGCCGAAAAAGCCGCTTCTCTTAAGAATGACCCGAACAATCTGTTAAAATCACCCAGTCAAATACAGGGTCTTGCTACTGTGGCTCTATACAAACCCATTCTCTATTGTGGTAGGTATTAAATTTCCCATTTAGCATAGTGTGAGGATAGATCACGAAACTAAAAGTTACACTGCATTAGATGACAGTTATTCCATGAGGGAAGAAGACCGCTGGCGCAAGCAAGCGGAACTTGCCAAACTCATCACTGATATTGCAACGCGGGCGGACCCAAACAACAGAGGTGTTTATTTTCGCTTGATCAATACAGACCTATCTAACACCGACAATCTCGATGGAAATGCGATATTGCCGACACTCAACTTTCTCCCAAATGGGTATACACCACTTGGGACAAGGCTTAGGGACCGAATTCTTAATCCTCTCGTGTATGCGCCTCTAAATTCTGGCGGGCAGATGGAACGCCCATATCTAATCATGATTATCACCGACGGATGCCCAACCGGTGAACATGAAGATGAACTACGCAGTGCGATACTAGAGTGCAGCAAATTCCTTGGGGCTAAGGGCTACAGAAAGGACGGTACTTGAACATTCTGTCTCTGCTTTTGTAGCACATTCAAATATAGACCCGCCACTGATATTCATACAGCGGTCCGATTCTGCCTCAGCCAAATCGGAACAGATGATGACGCAAAAGCCTTTATGAACAAATTGGATATGGATCATGAAGTTTTGGAAGTGCTTTACAGGACGTCCGGTCGGTATCTATCTTTTTCTCTTTCCATTTAGTTTCACATAGCTTACATAAATTAGAACTTGTCGATGCAAGATACGATGAGCTGAGACAGAACAGAGCTGAACTAGAAGATTGGGTGAGCACACCAACCCCCTTAGAATCGATTTTATGGATTGTGAGATTTTGAGACTAATATTTTGTTCGTAGTTACTCTCCATGTTGCTATCTCCGGTGCAGGCCTTGAATGCCGAATAAAGGAATCCTAGCAGCGATTTTGCACGCAACGATATATGAGAGCGATTTCCCCATGGTGGTGGTTGATTTCCCTGCTGGAAGCTAAAGCATACAATGTCCCAGAGACCGCGGAGCATCAGCGTAGGAAGGGCAGAGTGCGAAATTGCATTACAATGAAATAAATCCATGAGTACGACGAGCATACGAACATTGCCCAATAATGAGATTAGTCTATATGCAAGTCTTGCGCCTCTTTTTCTCCTTATCGTACGTTGCGAAAATCATCGTCTCGTCAGAACGTTGACGACATAAAATTTTATGGACAAAGGCTGGATTTGCAAATTTAAACTCCCAGCAAGACAGCCCAAGGCTGAAATGCCTTTGGCAAACTCAAGCTGTCGGCCAATCTAATATGAGAAGCATCTGATGTGACCGGCAACGCACCATTGATTTCTTTGACGTAAAGCCCCCTAGATCTTGGCGCTACCGACGTTATCTACGAGGGATATCCCCGCCCACTTTTTGCGAACGAAGGTTCGGTCAAGTACGAATGCCCAAACTAATGTGTCTGCATGCAGGCAGACCTAAATGTTTGCATTGTCACACGCTTGGGCAATTCATGCCCAACATGAAGGGTGGGGTTCTAAAAGGCAGGGTATTGGGGTGATATCAAGTTGACGCGGAGTCTGGCATGTGTCCGCCAGCTTCCCGCTCAGTCCGCTAAAAGCACCTCATCTATATTCATCTGAAAGGTCAAGGGGTTAATGCTCGTGTGATTTATATCGGTTATGTAGCGCTCCTTTGAGAGATACGCAACTTCATGGAAGGAAACCTCAATTATCATTCAAACGTGGACCCTACTGGTAGAACCTTGGGATCTGTCATCGAAAATGACTCTGCACGCCGACGCCGCCGCAGGAGTGCTGACAAGCAGGACGCTGGCCTCCTACCTCAGCAAAACTGATATCAATGCGCAGTGCAAAGAAAAAGGAAAGGGAACCATCGGCTTAACCGCGCTTGCGTTGGCAGCAAAGAACGGACATGTTGAAGTCGTCCGGCTCCTCCTCAATCACGGCGCCCATGCCGATGCCACAAGCCAAAACCGAACCCCCTTGTGGATCGTTACCACACAGGGACAGGGTCCTCATAGGGCCGAAATCGTCGAACTCCTACTTCAACACGGGGCCAATGCTAGATTCTCTCATCCCGAGCTTGACGGAGGTTCGAAACCTCTTGAGAACGAGTTGTTGAACCTCAAAGACCCAGATGTGATCCAGCTGCTGGTAGAAGCGAAAGGAACCACAGCTCGGTCCGAGAAACTCGCAGCGGCAGCTTCCAACAGTGAAATCGACGATGCTATGACCTCTACCACTAAACGAAGAAAGTTGCGGGTTGCCAGCGTCAATCTCGCCACGGCGTTTCTGATTTTCGTCCTCACTGTGATTGACAACGCCGCAATCACAAGAATGGTGCTCAAAATCCTCGCCACTACCCAAGAGAGTGACATCAACCCCAAACCCGCCGAAGTGCAGCAATTGAGGTCTAGTAGTACTGAGGGAAATCTCGGGCTGGTCGGGATTGATTGATCAATGAGGAGGGTACAGAGGGGCATAATTCTGCGAGAAGACCAAGCACTGGAACCCTGAGATATTGTTTGATTATCCTATGAACCTCTTTAGTTAGCTTTTTGCTGGGAATTATCGTTCTAACGTGAAATGGAACTAAAAGTTTAAGATCAATTTCGCATAGCAACCTTGTATCAACTACATCCTGGGTAGCCATGTTATTCGAATGATTAGCATATTTGCTGGTTCAGAGAAATTTTTAGATTGGCCAAGGTGATATAACCAACGCCAGAGCCTCCAAGGGCAAGAGCTATGATTCGGACGAACTGGAATAAGTTGCTAACACAAGGCCACAAGCCCTTTCGCCTAAGCCCTTCTGCCCAATATCCGCATATCAGGAAAATGAGAAGAGGACTTCTATCTCCCCCAATTGCAATTCACCTTGTGTGGCGTTGAGCTCTTGTGGGGCCACGAAGGGTCCGTGGAGTGGACAGTTCTCATCTCAAGGGCGCCGGTGTCTCGCAAGTACTCGCGTGTACCGCCGTGCAAACGGAAGCCTTGCAATCCTCAAGGATAACTTATCTGTAGCCAACTGAATCAGCCTCGTTCGTTCACTGTCTGTCAACATGAAGGGAACGTGGTCTTTCTTACCACTCATTGGTTGCATAAATCTGCGCATATTCCCTGGCCAGGACTCTTTAATGGTGAGTTAATGCAAGGATTCGACATTTGTTATGCATGCATGCATGCATGCATGCACACTCGCTGCATCGGTGAGCCGCAGTGTGCTTCATGCGCTTGCATCCGCGGTGTTGTGTCTCACAAAAAACTACTCTTGAGTTTTTGTGGCCTTAAACAACAAGTCTGATATTATCTGAGCCATTTTAGTGGGCGACTGATTGAGCCACTTGTTAGGATACGTTCTCTCAACTGATATGTGCCCTCACATAGTTTTATAGCATGATGAAATTCAACTCGTGCATAAATCTAGTGGAGAAAACGGGTAACTAATGGGATGCAAGGTAGAAATCCCCATCACCCGGGGAAAAATAAAAAAATTCATCAGGGATTACGGCTGATCACTCACAGAGTCATGGAACCATGCCAGTTTGCCTGTATGTCGTCACCGTGAGCTCTTTTGCAAACACTGGATCTTTGCCCTGGTCAAAAGTGAAATATTTGACATGCGTTATGTTTCCCCTCTTGATGGCCCGCTCCACTACCAGAATTCTCCTTCCATCAACATAAACTATAAAATCATTTGCTCCAATATCCACCCTAATTCTCGGGTCGTCCTTTCTCAGCCATGGCTCAATCTTCAGCCCCGTAGGATTGCTGAAGCCACGGCCGGCCTCCCTGCTGCTGCATGAAAGAAGGTGGCTTTTGCTGTGGATCACTATGTGAAGAAGAATATCATAGGATTCCTGGTTCGTGACATTGTTCGAGCCAGGATCCACGGATGCAAGTGAAATACCGGTCTTGTTTTCTCTACGTGGAATGTCGAGGTTCGTGGATGGTGCCGTTATAACGAGCGACCCGCCGGTAGAGACTTCTTCCTCGAGCGGAGTCATGCTGTTGAAAGGAACATAGTTTGTAGACACGCCACTAAATCAAATAGAAATTAGATCGGGGTTTGTGAGATTATAGGAAGAGATGGCAAATTTAGCAGGCACTTACGGTGTTCGCGCTGGAACTCCTGCAGCCTCTGGGCTCTCTGGGCTTTCTGGGCTAACTCCGAGGGACGGGATTATCTCGGGGTCGACAAATGTCGTTGGAATGCTAGGATCATTTGAGTACTCCATGCTAGTACGAGAAACAGCAACTTTTAGATTCAAAGTTGGCTTCCACCTCTCTTCAGCCACAACATTATCACCCTGCTCGCTCGCGTCAGTCAGAGTCGCCGCAGATATAAAATTGGACATTTGGACTGACCATAGTTACTCTGTAGTACAGTCCCGAGAGATAAGGTTCGACGGTATCTGGTGTAAGGTCCCGCAGCACCTGTTGTCCAATTTTTTTGACGAGATACTGTGTGATCGGAATATATGCGATGACCTGCACGTCTTGCTCCTCCAGATCATTGCAGTTGGAGCAAACTGTCTCGCCGTTCTGCTCCGCTGGCTGGCTAAAGTTGTAGACATTGGTGACAAAGTCTTCTGGTCGAAATTTATTTTCCGTCTCATTTTCAGGTCGTAGATAAACTTCAAGATTGAATGGATAGCCATCCATGGCGAACCTGGCAGATTTAGATCGCGAGAAACTAAAACGGAGGCTCTATAAAGATGGGAATACTCACTTGGAGTATCTGATGCTCACGGCATAGTCATTCATTGAGACACCGTTTTCCCCGGACTGTACCACACCTGGTAGTTTGCTGTCTGGTTTGGCCATTGCTATGGCTTCTTTCCTCTGGACGCCATACGTCTCATTCACGTCTCGAAAGAGCTCCTCCCTGAAGTTATCGCCATAGTTCCAACGCTGTAGTTCCGGGTATGTATATCCCAGCTTGAACCAATCACGAACACCATCTGGTGTCCAGACGGTCCCTTGTTCATCCATGTGAAAAGGCCTAAGAGGTGCATCGGACGTGACGATATCACCCATTCCGATTATTTTTTGATCAAATGGTCTCGTTTTATCCGCATTAAACCACTTTTCTGGATGCAACGTTTGCCAAATTGCAAAGAGGCGATCGAGATAACTGTCACTCGAAAGACAGCTACAATTAATAACAACGTAAAGGAACGCATGGACAGACATGCCTTACCAATGATGGAACCAAAATATGGGGTCAAACGTTGCGACTGGAATCTGGGACATGTGGCCTCCATTCCCACCCACCCAATAGTGAATGTTGTTGTGGATGAATTCTATATTCATGTCGTTGGTAACTTTGGATGCGCTTGACGAGTCCATGGTAGCATCCCTCGCCGTAGTTGCGAAGCTCACGAAGTCCATCGGATAGGTGAGCAATCTGTACACCATCTCTGTTGTTTTACCATAATCGAAATCTGTAATTGACTCATGGTTCTTCATAAATTCGTTTGCTACCTCAGTGTTGACTACACCCTCCCTCCATTCCTTGCTGGTAGGCACACGTTCCATTGGCGTCGGACAACGGCTGGTGGCGCAACACTCCCCGTACTTGATGCACGCACACCAACGTTAGTTGATCTGGATATGGGATATTGATGCTCATTTTGCACACGTACTTCTAGTGTAGGTTCAAAATCCGGTGACTTTAGAGTTCCGAGGCCGTAGATGCCCATTTTTTCACCGTTGGGCATCTTGAACTTGTAAAGCGGATTATCTATGGTCATTTCTGGAAAGCTTAGCCGGATCCGTCGCATGCACATAAGTTTCGGTATCTTTGGATGCTTCGCCCAGTCCCAGAATGGGAGCCGCCATAGATACGCGGCTTCAAGCCACTTATCCTCTTTTCCCCCAGGCAGCCTCAATCTTGGAATGACAACATCGACCATTATCTCGTAGATGCGTTGCTATTCATTCCCTTCTGGTGAGCAAGTACAAGGCCAAGAGTATCAGATCGAGACTTAGGTTCAAGCATGTAGATACCTCATAGAGTAGCAGATACGGCCGATGCCATATTGGAAACAGGCTATTTGCGTGCACGCAATACCCCTTTCTGTGAGTCTCCTGAGCAGTAAGGCCGGGCTCGTCCCAGGACTTGTAAGGCATGCCATGGATACCTGCAGAGAAAATTAGATATCTGTGCGGAAACTGGGGTTGAGTTTCAGGTTTGCTTCATGCCCACCTGCAATTTGGAAATATGAATCCCTTGAGTCTGGAGGAATGGCCTGAAAATCTCTGAGGGCCAGGAGAAATAGGACAACCTGTCGTTGATCTCTAGGCTCTTCGCTCGTACTCCACTCATTAAATTCCCGTCTGATGGGTACCTGGCTGCCCGGGCCTAAGCCTTCTTTGATTCCTTGAATAGGATAGTATTCGTAGGTCATCGTGGTCGATGTTAAATCGTGCTTTTAGGTGTTGTTTTATGATGAGACGAGTGATTGAACTAGCTCTCTCAACTTTTCTGGGTTGACGGACGCTGCATCGCTTCTTATGTATTCGAAGCATTCTGAATAGTTAATTCTGATTCGTTGCTAAAACATTGTCAGGTTCATGTTCTTTTGATCATTTTTAATTTAATTTTGCAATTCTCTGTAACGGAATACTTTTCTTTGCAGGGCATACTATCTAGTTTTCTTATTTTAACTTTTGATTTTTGCATTGGCAGTTTCTCACTACCAGTTGAAGAAATGAGAACATACCCGCATGTTAAGCAAGGAATAGTATGTTTCTAAGAATATGGCTGGCCACCTACGGATGATGTTCTAAGTTAAAAATTTATATAGGGCTATAAAACGGTAGGCTTACTTTTGAAATTGCCGTTATATTCGCTCTAGCAAACATAGAATATAATAAGGAAACGGCGCTAGGTTCGGTTTACGGGAACATTGAAACATTTACCAAAGCCCTGAAAGTAAACTCATCCCACAAACTATAAGCCCGAATTACAGCGTAGATACGATGTCCTGGCTCGACAGTGAGATTCAGATCACTCAACCTCCAGCGGTAGTCAGAGGCATTGAGCGGTGCCAAATTCAGCCCCCCTTCTTCATTCTTACCCTGACAGCCCATAACGCGCCGCCCAAGGAATTTGAATTTGTTCGAGTTCGCCACGGGTGGCTGGAAATAGGCGCCGCGGTTCCAGGTCCTGTTGCCATTTGCGAGAGGCTCGCCAGCAGTAATCGCTTCCGTGCTAACTTGTTGATAGAATGGGCTTGCGACTGGAACGGATTCATCACTGCCCCCAGTGCAGATAATTGTTGGAGGTTCAGGGGTGCCTTGCACTTGCTGGGGCGCATGGAATAGATCGATTTCGACTATGCACGAGGCCCAGGTGGTATGGGTGAATGTAGTCAAGTGGATTTCAGAGATCTTTTGGGTCGAGGCAAATTTAGGGTTGATCTCCTGTATGTGTTGGCCGGCCCAGATCAGCCTCCACTGGTGCTGCCATCTCCCGTCGTATACCGCATCGATACGTATGGGGTCATTATTGTTTGTCTGGGAACCACCCTCCCCGCCACTGTTGGGCGGGTTTTTGGTATCAGGCGGTGTTGTTGGATTACCGACTCCAGGAGGTGGATTGCCGGTTGAAGGGGGTGGATTGCTGGTTCCAGGGGGACCTGATGGGTTACTGCTGCTAGATCCAGGTGTCGTGCCGCTACTGCCAGATCCCCCGGGTGGAACACTTGTTCCAGCTCCACCGCCAGGCTTGCTGGTCCCAGGAGAGTTGGAACTCGTGTTTGGATCTATCGGGATCAGTGAACAAAGTTCGAGGGGAAATATATGAAAAGAAATAAAAGGAAAAGAAAGAAAACAGGAAAAGTAAAAAAAATGGGGGTGACTCTCAATGTCTACATACTTCGATTTAGGGTTTCATTCGCTGTGGGAACCTTTCCAACATCTTGCACAGGCAGATAGTGTAGCAGCTCCCTCGCGTATCCAGCAGCAACTGCAGCGGCGTATGGCTGCCACTGGTCATTCTTATGGGAGTCTGCGTAGTCACACAGTCCGCGGATCACGAGGCAGGGGAACTGATTCATAAGCCCCGCAGCCTCCATCTCAAAACAGATGCAGTCTTCGTCGCTGTTTTGAAGAAGTTTCTCCCTTGCTCTCGCACTTTTGATCAGCGTGTTTCCCGATGCGATAACTCCATAATGGATGCGTAGCTTGTCCGATTGTCGGGGTTTACGTTGTAAGATCTTGGCCAAATCACATTTGGTGCAGTCGGTCCCGCCTACATGTTCGTATGTACCTTCGAATAAACGATCGTTCTTTGTCCCCTGGTGTATATAGGCTGCCGCGCCATCTCGAGCCTCAGCCATCGATGGCAATCGTTTTAGCATCTCACTTAGATACGTAGGGATTTTTGAATCCATCTTGCGGTGTTCCGTTTGGATCTTTGACACCGCATTGCGGAGCAAGAGAGGGGGAGTATTGAGAGATCCTTTCCTCCGGAACTCATCGTCTGTCAGCGCTTTACCTAGGTCGTACTGGACAACACCACCGGTTTTCCCATCAGGACTGCTGACTGCGATATCCCCGAGTCGGATGTCCCTGCCCTCGCGCGGGATGGCAGCCCCAATGCCAACCATGAGCCCAAATCGGATTTCCGGAAAGGTGGATAACATCGACATTGCGACTCCTGTTGCGGGCGTCGTTCCATATTCACCAGCTGGAAGGGATGCGATGACTACATTGTGGCCACCGATACGGCCCCAGGTATACACGTTGTTGTCCGTCCGGGGTTGTTTGAAGTCTTTGGGCTCTTCATGTTTTTCCTCGAGCATCTCTTCGGCCGGGGCGCGCTCCAGAGGAAGTGCGCAAATCCATCCTATGGTGTATTCGTTGAGGCTGTTGAGGCGATTCATTGTTGCAGATGATTGCAAGAAAATAAGATTGTAATTTTAGAGAATCTTCTGTGAAATGGTAGCCATATCCTCACGGTTCCACGTTAAATAGTCTCGTACACTCTCCGATATGTCTTGCAGAGTAGACCTCGTTGACTTGTATGGCATAGCTAGCCAACAAACACCAGCACGAACGGGTTCCAGGGTAAGGATGTTGGAGGGAGTAGAGGGGCGCATTCCTCCTCAGATCCGCGAAACCCGACGGGATCATTGGATTCGAATTTTTCTTTATTTCTTTCTCTCTCTTTTTGCATTCGATTTTTTTTGTAAAAGTTCGGCGGCAGCCGCGGAAACGAAGGTGGTGTCGGTACCCAAACCTCGCAGCCCCTGAACCACTCGGTTAACCTTGATCAATCTGATCTCCATTGAAACATCCCACCAAACGTGACTATGTAGCAACCAATGGCATGCGGCCACGGCCCGGCCATGAACCCTTTGGTTCTTCTGGTTTGCAATGATTTGGAACGGGACTAGGATGCATCATAATCAGTTGTGTTTTTAACAGAAATAACAGGGAAGTCGCCCGGTAGCAAAATAACTACTCAGCACATCTTCACATACCCTCCTCAATGCTGAAGCTGTTGGGCTGCGTGCGGCTGGTGTGGACCTCTCAAATGCCAATTGATCTCCCAGTGGACAATGATAAATTCACCATAGTTACACTAAAAGTCGTAACATGTAGTCTAAAGTCACTCTCTTGTTCAGGTGAAGGAAAGGAAATCGAAAAAGAAAAGAAATTTGCCCCGCACATCCCGGCACCCTTCCCCATCCAACAGAACATCATATACAGTTGTGGGAACCAAAAACATCCTCGCAGACCTCATTCTTACAACAGCCCAAGAAACAAGTACGGCACCAGTTCTCCGATGTTGCTTCTATACCACACACGAAGCACCATTGTGGTAGGGTTCCCGTTTCCTCAGCTTCCGCACTAAGCTTTGCCCGGCGATTTTTGCTTCGTGGCCCAAACACATGGTCCTCCAGAGCTTCACGGTCAGCGTTCACAGCATCAAGTTTGGGCAGCCAGCGAACCCATGGACAACGCCTTCTAACCCCTGCCATAACATGCAGCTGCATGGAAATGTCCTTGTCAAGGGCCAAAAAGGCCCCTAGCCCTTTTACAGGTTCGCCTGGGGAGTATGCTTGGATGATACTGTGGAAAGTTTGCTCGATTTTAATGCTCCTTTGCACCCAGTTCTCAGTTTGGGCAGTATAAAGAACTCCCATGGCCTCCAGCAGGACCGGGATTGCTACTGGTCGACTGACTAGGGCGCGCCAGTACATGAGGGTTTGATGGATATCCTCTTCCTGCACGAAACCGAGAGGGCGAGTCATGGGGCTATCGAAGTTGATGGCGATGCCACTAGTCCCTAGCCCCTTGCCGAAGGCGACCAGATCTGGCTTTTCATTGCCGTACTCGCTCCGTTGGAACGCAAATGGGGAACCACATCTGATGGCTGCGAGAGCCTCGTCAACGATAAACCAGAGCTTGTTCTCGGTGCAGCACGTCCGAAGCATTTTGAACAGCTCTGGGGAGAGAACTGAGCCATCCTCTGTGCTGACAATATCAGCAACGACTGCAATGCAGCCTTGCGTCTTTGCTTGTGCCAGAGATGCACTCAGACCTTCCCTTGTCATATATTCATCGACGTGTACCACGATTGGTTTGGGGCCAGAGGCGATGATCTGCATCTCCCATTCTTTGGAGGCATGAGCCTTTGAGTAGGATGAGTTAATGATTAGATACAGTAGCCACAACTTGTGCAAAAATCGTCCAACCCAAATACTCACAAGAGGACCAAACGCTGCCCCATACAATCCCTGAACAACCGCAAACTTTGGGTGCTCTACATGCAACTGCTCCCACCCTAGAAAATCCAATACGAACTGCTGGATTTTCTTCCCGTCTTCCGCGGCGGATGAACTTGGAGCCAAAGCCGGATTGTTCAGAACTAGAGGACTGGTTGCGCAAGTGTTCTGAATCAGGCTAGAAACTGTGGTTGGGAGCAGTGCGTCGCTGACATGGGCGTGCAATGAAATTGGATAGTATCCGTCGAAGAAGTTCCGGAAGAGAGCAGTATATTCCCTGAGCAGATTGTGGTAATTCCGTCGGACTTCGGTTGGGTCGCGCCCATACTGTTCCCACAAAGGCCGTATTCGTTCATGATTCAAGACGCTCTGGCTTGAGTAGTTGCATCCCCAGGAGTTGTGAAGGTCGTGATCTGGAAGTAAGTCCGACGGTGCCCTGTCTGTGCCATGGCTGTTCCCTCGGAACGGCGGAAATATCCTTGATAGAACCGAAGATATCCCGAACGGCATTGCAAATGATAACGGCATATATCAGAGAAATACAGAATGTAAAGCTGCTGCACACGGTATGGAAAGACTGGGGGGTTTGGCACTAGCTTTGGTCATTTTGCAGGGAAAGTTCCCTGGGATATACAATGGGTGAGCATCGTCTAAGGTGTTGTATGCCTTGCATCCCACGTCCTCTTCCTTGATAGATGGGAGGATTTTTCAGCCTTATCCTCCCAAAATGTAATGAACACGCTTTGATTGCGCCCCGATTTCTAACTGGGCCAGCAGTTGCCAACTCACCAGATGTCAATATAACAGGGCAAAGGTATGCACGAGGTACGTACATGTACAGTACATAACAGTCAGTTCAATGATATATCACTGTTTCCAGCGCAGGGTAATTGCAGACAATTTTGATATCCAGTTTTTTCCAACTGGTTAAGGCCGTCCGTCGAGAAATCCGTCCTGCAGAGTTCCCACATAATTGACCATTGGTACCATTGCAAACCCGGAGTCCCCACAATCATGAATAGAACCGGACCCGGGAGATGTGGGTTGTAGATGAACTGTTAAAGTCATGACCACTGGGAGCAGGATGTTGATTAGCCCAACAACTGGCCCCGAGATGACAAAAGGCTGTCCAAGATGTTTTGTCCTTCAATTAACCTATTGCTTTTGGTTTCAGTTCGGTATAATCGTTTCAAAACGGCCAAAAGAAATTGATGCTCGTTTGTACGCTAGATTCCGTTGAAATGTGTTCCTGGGGAATAATCCGCATCTGTGAACTGAAACGTTGACGTTGAAGAAGTTGATAAAATCCGATGGGTGTCATGTGACCTCATAGTTATCTCCGACGCATATCTCAAACTTGACAGACATGATATTTATACAAGTATTTTTGCGATTTAAAATATTTATATATATATATACATACTAACTGTTCAGAGTATTGCCTTGCTCTTGAAGCCGAGCTTCTCGTTTTTAAATATCAATGAGCCAGCTGTTTGTCCAATGATCTCCCAGATCCATGAGTTCTGAACCCCTCCAAACAGCTCCAGCACTGTAGATGTATAGATGTAGCAGCAGCAGTAACAATCATTCTCAATGTTTCTTTGAGAGACCTTTTTTGATAGGCATGTCATGCATTCTAGATATGACTCCTAATTATTACCAGACAATGGGAGACATTATCATTATCCGAAAAAAATAAGGGATAAATATAAATAAATAGTTAACCATGCGTCATCTCTCCAAAGCCGAGCCTACAGTGGCATTAGCCGAGAGTCAGCGCTCCATTGCTCGAGAAACATTTACACTATCAGACCAGCAATTGCCATTAATCCACCACCGGCCTGAACAGACTAATTCCACCCTTCATCTCCCACCAAATAGATAGCATGGCTGCCCTTCTCAAAAAGCCGCTGAAGCTTGCCCTGGTGCAATTAGCCTCAGGTACGATCCATATACACGAATGACATCACCTTCAATTTAACCCCCCCCCCCCCGGCCTCTTCCCCGCAAAACAGCGCGCTTCGCAATGGATGGGTACTTTTATGAAACCCAAGTCTTACCTATAGGTAGCTAACATCGTGGTAATATAACACAGGCGCAGATAAAGCTCTCAATCTCTCACACGCGCGCACCAAAGTGCTGGAAGCGGCAAAGGCTGGCGCATCCCTCATCGTTCTCCCAGAATGCTTCAACTCCCCCTACGGCACCCAGTACTTCCCAAAATATGCCGAGACGCTTCTTCCCTCTCCACCTTCAAAGGAGCAATCCCCCTCCTTCCACACCCTGTCCACCCTAGCCTCGGAGGCAAAGGCCTATATAATCGGCGGCAGCATTCCCGAATTCGTCCCGGAGAGCAATAGATATTACAATACTTCCCTCGTTTTCTCCCCCACAGGCACTCTGATTGCCACCCACCGCAAGACACATCTCTTCGACATCGACATCCCGGGAAAAATCACCTTCAAGGAGAGCGAGGTGTTAACGGCGGGTAATAAGATAACCATCGTTGATTTACCAGAGTACGGCAAGGTTGGTCTGGCTATATGCTATGACATACGTTTCCCGGAGTCTGCGATGATTGCAGCACGCAAGGGTGCTTTCCTATTAATATATCCTGGCGCGTTCAATATGACTACGGGGCCTCTGCATTGGTCATTGCTGGGACGGGCGCGGGCGATGGATAATCAGGTCTACGTTGGTTTGTGCAGCCCAGCTAGGGATATGAGCGCCACGTACCATGCATGGGGCCATAGCTTGGTTGCGAATCCCCGGGCAGAAGTTTTGGCGGAGGCTGCGGATGGCGAAGAGATTGTTTATGCTGATCTAGAGCCTCAGGCGATTGAGGAGATTAGGAAGGGCATTCCGATTTATGAGCAGCGGCGGTTTGATGTGTATCCTGATATCAGCAAGGGGGATATCAAGTTTGAGGAATGAGGACATTTGTCAAATTAGCTATTTGCTCAATTAACTTTATGATACACGTTTATGAAGCACGGTGAGAAAGGGCAAGCTCTATCTGTCTACGCCTATACTCTGCACGACTACTCCTGACGCATTGAATCGATTCTCTACGATTATTGGGCTGGCCGTGGGTTCAGATCCGTAGCTAACGGACTGGCACACACTATAGCAAAGGCCCAAGGCATATCCAATTCTATTTCTTAACCGTAAAATGGAAAAAACATACAAATATAATCTAGATCGCAGTTACCCTTGAAGAGCTCGGGATGCAGCATTTATTTCCCAAATAGGAAGGAGCTGGAGGTGAGTTTATATCACGTGATTCTTTAATTACCTTACCTGATTTGGAAATCTAAGCGAGCCACACCACCGCCTGTTCCCGCCCAAAACTTCGTCGAGATTGAAGATTTCGTACCTGCAACACGACGACAACGACAACCACCCATTCAACGCCAAATCTCTGCCGCCCCCTTGCAGTAAGTCAATTAAACAGCCTGTGCTTTCAATGCGACATGAAAGGAAGTTCGACCAACTAACCCAACGCTTGTTTAGGCCATGTCCTCCGCCAAAGCTGGAAAGAAGAGCCAACGCTCTGCCATCGCCGACGTTGTCTCGCGCGAGTACACCATCCACCTCCACAGAAGAGTATGTGCCACCAGTTTGACATCCCCTGAAGGAGAGGAAGAAAAGTAGAAGAAGTGTGAAGGACACTACATCATCCGGCGTTTTATGCCGAAATCAATTACCATATCCGTTTTCCTGCGAGTATGCAATGGGAATGGGAAATATGGAAAGATTGGACAAATGAAATGAAACCGCAAGAAGCAAAAAAAGACAGAAGAACAGATGGAATGGAAAGCGGATATGTGTTGTGGCCGATTCGATTCAGTTCGATTGCGAGGGTATATCCTCCCAGCGTAAAGGGAACGACGCGAAAAGCCCCACAACACATACATGATGCACTTGAGATCTTGTGAAGATCAATTAAAACGCACAGGAAAAAGAAGAAAAAATAAGAGCACGAATCGGTTTTATGAAGTCCACTTTCTATGGCCCCTACCTGCAGAAGCAAAAACAAATTGATGGATGAAAACTTTTTCTCCTTTAAAAAAAAAAAGCAATTGGGCATTTCGGACGGAAGACTGATTTTTACCTCTCGTTTTTTTCTTCGGAATATGTAGGTTCATGGTGTCTCCTTCAAGAAGCGGGCTCCCAGGGCCATCAAGGAGATCCGCGCCTTCGCTGAGCAGGCTATGGTACGTTTCATCTCCCCCTTCCCTGTGTTGCTCTCTATATATACCCCCCCCCCCCCCCCGGAAAAGAATTACTCGAACAAATCTAACCGTATTGGGGCCATCAACCCCCTTTTCTCTACGAACAGGGCACCAAAGACGTCCGTCTCGACCCCCAACTGAACAAGAAGGTCTGGGAAGCCGGCATCAAGGGTGTCCCATTCCGCCTGCGCGTGCGCATCAGCCGCAAGCGTAACGACGAGGAAGGTGCCAAGGAGAAGCTGTATTCTTTCGTACAGGCTGTCAATGTCAAGGAGCCAAAGGGTCTGCACACATCCGTCATTGATGAGGCGTAGAGGATTTGCTTTTTGGTTTGATATTTACGCGCGGAATGATATGAGTGTGTCGTAGTGATTGGGAAGGAAAGCGTGGAGTTAAACCTCTTCTTTTTAGGCGCCAGCTTGTTTGTCCGCCCCCCGCCCCTTTTTTTTGTCTTAATGTGATGTACCTTTAATAGAAAAGGGAAAATAAGAAAAAAGAAACCCACCCACCCACGCACACCCTCTTATTACTGCGTAATGCCATACCTAACAAAAATGGGATTTATTAAAAAGGCGCGCCATGACTTGAATGAATGCTTTTCATAACTACCTACCTACCTACCTCTAACTCCCCCACTTCAACGATTGTATGAATACAGAGCAATCTTAAATAATGAAATGAAAAACACAACTCAGAAAAAAAAAAAAAAAAAGAAACACAAGAAAGACAAGGAAACAAAATGTTCAGAAAATTTCTCTTTACAGACATCATCAGTTCTCCATACCCTGTGTACATGTTCACACTTCATAAACAACATCAAAACACCCGCTCTCTGCAAATCATACTTCATATCTGTACAATTCCAAAGTAACTAAATGCAATCTCACGCATTCCATTCATCTATGTTTCCATTCCCCATTTCCCAATCCGGAACTGACTATGTCAGATGGAAGAACACACCACACCCCTCTTGTTTATAAAACAAAAGGACGCTGGAAAATATGGATGTATATAAATCGCAGCCCCCCAGCATCGACAAACCCAGCCAACCAAGTAAAATGAGAAAAAGACATAAAGCCGAACTCGCAATGCCAGACACAAAATAACATAATGGGCCAATAGCTGCTAAACTGCAGGCTGCAGGTATGGTTAAGAGAAGTTCTCATTAAATAGACGTAAGTATAAGCATAAGCGTGAGCGTAAGTGTGGTCTTTTCTTTCCTGCATAAATATGTAGAAATAATTGATTCCGGCGGGGCAAAAAAAAAAAGAAAAAGAAGAAGAAATTGTAGAAGATATGTGCTTATGATATGATCGCAAGGTTGGACGAAAAGAGGGCTGGAGAGTAAAATTACATACATATATACACATATAACACATAAAGGGAGTGTGCGGAAGGGTAGGGAGGGCAGAGGGGTGAAAGTAGAAGTTGGAAAGAGGAGAGGGAAAAGAGAACAAGGGGGAGACAATGGATAGGTAGATTTCCGTTGGTTAAAATATTTTCTTTCTTTCTTTCTCCCTTTCATTCATTCTTCCTTTGCAGTTTGCACCTGCTTGTTGCCCCAGTCAAGTCATAGTAATTAGTGCATAACAAAAATAATAACAATAAAAATGAAACATCAGATGTGTGAAAAACCAGCGTCTTGCTTCCTAATGCGCAGTAGAAGAAATGATGCAGCGGGAAATAAAACAGGAGTAGGTAAAATGAACAGGAGAAGAAGGATAGGATAGGATAGGATAGGATAGAATAGATATTCGCCATGGGAAAAGAGAAATAGAAACGGGGGGACAGAAAAATGTAATAGCTAGCTATGTTGTAAAGCGCAGACAAGAAAGAAAGAACGCAGAAAAGAAGAGAGAAAAAAACTATGCTGGGAACAGAAATAAGTAAGAGCAAAAAAGCAGGGAGATATATCGAAAAATTTGAAGTTATGACAGGACACAAAAAAAAAGGACAAGGTAAAAAATCATGAGAGGAAAAGGACAAGATAAAAGTTAATAGTAAATAACGCCAGTGTGTGAGTGAGCAATATTCTGAGGTGTTGAAAAAAAATGTGGAAATGAGGTAAAAGAAATAAATGGGGAAAAAACTCCACAATCCACATCCGCACCCGCTTCCAAACAAACATGAAAACAAGAACCAAGCTCCTCAAGCCCTCATTTATAAACATTTTCCTCAAATTCCATGCTCATGCTCATGCTCATGCTCATACCATACAATCTCGGTTCCATTTCTTTCTCATCATCCCACTTCATTGATTGAACCCAATCCAACCCAGCCCTAATAAACATATAACACTTTATGAACCAAACCAGAGGTAGTATTACTACCGGGTTATTAACCATCTAAAAAACATCCCGTTGCCACAACCACTGTTGTAAAATCTCAGTCTCAATTGGCAACATCAACATACCCACCCACCCACAAATTCACGTCTTATACTTCTCCATAACCTTCGCAAGCTCCACCGCCATATCCTCCTTCTTCACCCTCACAGTCCAGTTCTCCGGCTTCGGCTCCCGCAGCACCTGGAACTGAACCGCACTACCCACACTTTTATAGCTAACCGCCGCCACAAGGTGCGTATTGAGAAGTACGCGCCCGCTCGGGTCCGCGCGAAGCAATATCCGCGCCCGCCCCGTCGTCTTATGCTTCAGGATCCGCAGCAGTCCCAACCCTTGCGGCAGCCATTTCGGCGTTGTATCATCGGAATCCGGCGACACGCCGAGCTTCAGGGCCTTGGCGCGGGTTTCGAAGACTTCGTCTTCGTCCTCTTCGCCCTTGCCACCGCGGAGTAAATCAACCTGAGGAAGATCCTCGGTGTTTTCCTCTGGTTCCTCGCCGCCTGCTTCGGAGAGGTTGGGGGTTGTGGCGCGGCTGACGTCGGCGGATGTTGCGGCGGAGAGTGGGAAGGGAGAGAGTTGGGCGCTGCCGTTGGGTAGGAGGGAGCTAGTCGCCTTTGGGAAGAGGGTGGAGGTGGTTGTTGAAGCGGCGGGAGGAGTAGGTGTAGATGTACCTGTGCTACTGGCAAATATGGCCGGAGGGGATTTCGCATCTGAGCCTCCCGGGCTAGGATTTATTGGAGATAGAGCTCTTGGGGACTTGAAGTCGAATGAGTTTGAGAACTGCGGGGTGCCGATGGACGCTGGTGAGTTGAACGAGGAAGCAAATTTAGATCCAGCAAATAGCGATGAAACGGTCGAATTTGACTCTTTGTCTCCAGGGCTTGGAGTCGAGATCGCCTCCTCCGTTTCTGGCACCTCCTGACGCACTGGCTTGCCACTGCCGTCTAACTCTACTCTGTCGAATAGACTGCGTCCACCATTGCTCGTGGCCGGTGGTGTCGCAGAATACTCGGATTCTTCTTCTGCTTCGCCTTCTCCATCCTCTTCCCCTGCCGAAGCATTGCTTTCAGTATCGTCCTCGCTCTCAGATCCCTGCGATGAACCAAAGGCAGAAGCAGTCCCCTCAACACTGCCCTGCGTGGAAGAGAGTGACGAAAACGGCGCCATGGATCCCACGGGAGTGTTTCCCCTTTGCGATTGGGAGACATATGATGTCGCAAACATCGTCACGGTATCAGAAGCTCCACCCACACCGGAACCAGAACCAGAACCAGTATCGCCGTTGTCCGTTTTCTTTTTCTCACTGTTAGTACTAGATTTCGCAAGCGGAATCGCGCTGGCCGTAGATTCACCAGTCGATTTGGGCCTTTTGCCACTGCCATTGCCAGGTTCGCTGCGGCTGCTAGCGTCGTCTTCAATGTCAGTCATCTTGCGCTTTCCGAACGGAGAAGCAGTTGAAGAAATATTTGCACTTGCACTTGCAGATTTCTCGCCAAATGAACTGCTACCACCCACAGCAGCCGGGGATGAGGAGACCGACGCGGCGTCGGTTTCATGCTGACTCGTGAAACTGGGGAGACCCTTCGTCCGTTTATTCCGTGAGAAATCTTCTGCAATATGTCCATCTTCTTCAACTGCTTTCCGCTTCTTTCCTGACTTAGGTACCACAACCAATCCCGTTGGAGCGCCAATATTTTCGCGCACTCTCACATAGAATTCGACCAAGACGTCAATATCGTCAGACTTGGGGTCCGCTTCCGCGATACGCTTCTGGAAGGAAGCATTCAATGCGTTCAACCGCCACTCGGTGTCGAATACCGCTCGCTCATCGTTGTTGAGTTCTCTTGGGATCGCTGGCGGGCCGTATGATGCAAGTCGGGATTTAGGAGTCAAGGCCTCCTTTCTCTTCATAGGAGCTGGTGCATTCGCTGGAGATGTGTCCATCGCCTTGGTGCTTTCGCCTATACCATTTGAAATTCCAGCAAAGAGAGGCTTTGGAGTGGCGGTTGGAGTGAGCTTTTCAGGAACAGCAGCGGAGCTCGCTTGGGGTGTTGATGGGGCCTTTTCTGTAACAGCTGAGCTTTTAAATAGAGATGGTGATGGAGTGGATCCAAATATATTGCTAGGTGGTTGTTGCGCTTGTGACAAAGACGCAAACGGCTTGCTGGAACTGCTTGGCGTGGTGTCAGTTGCGGCCTTTGTTTGAAATAAGCTTGTAGTACTCTTGGCACCATCCTTTGTTTTCTCTTCATCGGAAGTTGCGGAAGCGGTTTTTGCTGGAGTCTGGAAGATACTAGTCGACGATGGAGTAAATGAGAATGTGGGTGCACTGGGAGGCGTGCTAGCAGCTGGGGTGTTGAAAATAGAGGTGGGTTGGCTAGTTTCGGTAGGTTTGTCGGCACGGCCAAACAATGAAGTACCGCCGCTAGGTGTAGCTGGAAAGGGGGTGGCAGATGGAGTCGCAGCTGGAGTAATGGATGGATTTTCTGTCGGAGCTTTTTCGGGTTCTGAAGCAGCCGCAGGGGCCGCTTGGGGTTCTTGCGGCGGCTTCGCAATCTGTCCAAATAATGAAGTTCCAGGGGTAGTGGGAGGCTCTGGGGCCGGAGATTTAGTTGAAGAAACTCTCTCTTCAGTTGCAGATGCTGCTGGTGACGGCTCCTTCGGTTTCGAAGGCGTACCAAAAAGGCTGAAGGGAGCGGGCGCCGGAGCCGCAGCCGGAGCCGGGAAAGAAGAAGAAAATGATGGTCCTGACGAGGTCGTCGTGGTTGCGGCGGGTGCTTGGTCCTCCGGCTTAGTCGCCTGTCCAAATATCGAGCCACCAGCCGTACTGGAAGGGGTAAATGAGAATTTCGCAGGCGTAGTGGAGGGAGCAGTGGTTTGGGGAGTCTGATCAGGTTTTGTCATGGCGCCAAAGAGATTGGTGCCGCCGGATGGGGTTGTGCTGAAAACGGACGACGAAAATGGTTTGGGAGTAGATGGTGTAGCGGGTGCGGCGGGTTTGAAGGCGGATGTCTCGAATATAGACGGTTGTGTCGCTGAGGAACTAAATGGTGGCTGCGAAATACCAAACTGACTGGCTCTATTTTGACCAGTACCATTACTTTTAGCAGGTGGTGACATTTGCATCTCGTCGCTTGGCTTGCTAGCTTGAGAAGTAGCACCGAATATATTCGTGGACGACGTCGATGCCCCAAAAATGTTACTTCCAGTTGACTGGCCGAAAATAGGGGCAGACGTTGATGGGGTGGAAGCTGGAGGTGCAGCCGAAAAGAGCGAAGCACTCTTGGGCGCCGAACTGGCTCCAAACGTGAAAGGGGTCTGCTGCGGTGGCTGAGAAGCCCCAAAGATCCCACCAGTGGGCGCTTGCTGGCTAGCGTTGTTCTGAGTGTTCTGGTTTGTAGCAGTGCCAGGAATATTGAAGGTGCTACCCTGGAAGCCCTGGAAACCTCCGGTTGATCCCTGACTCTGACCAAAACCGGAAGGCATGCTAGCGAAAGGATTCTTCACTTCCTGAGTCGTTGCTGGGGTGAAGCTGAATGAGGACGGTGCAGAACCTGCCTGGCTACCAAACAATTTAGGCCCAGTGTTGTTTTGGTCGCCAAAGAATGACGATTGTGGAGTTGTTGTTGTACTAGTACCCGAGCCCGTCTGAGGGAAGCTCTGAGACTGGCCAAAGCTAAAGCCGTTTGTCGTAGTCGAGGCAGGAGGAACGATGTTCGGGTCGATAGCGCTGAAAGGACTGGTGAATGATTGTGAGGTAGACGATGCAGGGTTTGGTGAGGCTACGCGAGTGCGCTGTCGAGCCTGCTTGATCCTGTAAAGTTGTCAGTATAGGTGTTATTAGAAGTTCCATTTAAGTGCGCAGAACGAATGAAGAGAATTTTGGTAATCATAAACCAGCAGAGTGAATAAAACTTCTCCGAGCCCCAAAACAAACGTCCCAAACTGGGGGTACGACTTGCCCATCAGTAAGCCAGTCGCAACATCTGAGGTGACAAATGACGACATTTTGGGGAATTTCGGAGAGTCCGCGTGCGCGGATTCGATCATACCCCTTGGACTGAAAAGGTAGCAGAACGCCGACCAGATACGAGTGAAAGGAGGTCCACGCAGAACCAGATACACCGGCTGTACAACATGGGGGAGCATGAAGTCGAAGGTGACGATATCGAAGCCGCCCGGTGTACCCTTCAGGGTGCGTGTAGACAACACATGCCAGTTAAACGTTCAAGCGACAAAAAAGACAAAACAGCTAAAGGAGACAGTACTGGGGATATGACACGAGAGTAAAATCAAAGCACAGACCAGACCCATTTATTGTTTGCAGGTCTGGCTTTCTGGGGCACACAAGGGGATCGCTCTGCAAGACAAGGCAAGGTATTCATTCAAGCAAGGAATCGGCCCACATTTCCATTCGCCTTGCGGTGAGATAAACCGGGGAAATGGAAAACAAAACAGAAAGGAAAAATGGAAAAAAGACCCAAAAGGGCTTTATTATAAAAGGGCCTCAACTCACTTTCTACTAGCCAGCTGCGCGGCCGTAGCCCGCTTGGGCGTATCGCCTGGATTCGAAGACATTTCGTGTCCGAAACCACCAGCCAGATCCTTTCCGCCCTGAACCTGGGCTGCTCTTTTTGACATCGACAAGCGGGTTCAACGTTTGATGTCGGCAGTCCCTCCTCTCCTCCGCAAAACGAACCGAACCCGGGGGGGGAAGAACAAAATCCTTGGATGCTTATTCCAACCCCAATATGGTTCCGAGATTTCGGGATGGTTTTTTTGGGGATTTCCTAGGGGAATGTGGAGGAGATGAGAGCGCGAATGGACGATGCGCTCTTAAAAGTAATTCAACCTTCTGCCCGGCTGCTTTTCTTGCCTTTGTTGTGTGTGGGTGATTGGGGAGAGGATCTTCGAATTAGTCGAGGTCGGATATTATTAGGACATCGACGGGGAAAAGAGGTGTGCGATGTGTGTTGTTGGGCCACCTATTATTATTGGTTTTGTGAATCCCACTGCGATGGGAGTGAAGGGAGGAGGAGGTGGTGGTGGTGGTGGTGGTGGTGGTGGTGGTGGTGGTGGTGGTGGTGGTGGTGGTGGTGGTGGTGTTGTGTTCAAAGGATGAATATTAACAGTGAATTAATCGCTTCTGTGAGGGAGGTTAGGATTATTCTCTTCTCTTGCAAATTCTTTTTTTTTTATTTTTAAAAATAAAAAATCTCTTTTTCATAAAACCACCGTATCTCAGGAGTCAAGATGGCAAGTATCCTTTGTTTGTTGTGTGTGTGTTGTGGTAAATAAACCCACCTTTAGTTGAAGAAATAAAACTAATAAAAAAAAAAAAAAAAGATCAAACTTTTTGTTTTGCCCCCAAAACACCAACGCGACAGTGAAGTGGTCGGATCAGGGGAGGCAGGCAGAGGGACCCAGCAGAACAACCGCAACGCTATGAGGTAAGCAGCAACAAGAAACACGGGCAGAGAAGGACGAGGCCGGCCGAGGAGGAAAGCGGCAGTACAGAAAATTGCTGAATGAGAGGAGAGGGTCGAGGTAGCAAGTTGCTGTCGAGGCGGCGGGTGAAGGGGTGTGGTGGAGTTAGTGGTGGAAGAGGAGGAGGAAGAGGTGATGAGGTTGGAACTTGAGGCTGAGGTCTGTGGTCCTGTGAGGCGGTCGAGGGACGCAGAGCCGCCAAGAGTGCCAAGAGTGCCAAAACCACAGGCAGCTGGAGGCTGGCAGACGCCTGTTTGGGTTAGCCCCGGGGTCACATGATGCAGGTCTCTCATATCCTCTTTAGATGCTTGATCTATGAGGCTTGAATCTACACACAGCTAGGAAATGCGAAGGAGAGTAATCCCACAATGCTTCAATTTATCTACATTCAATCGAGCTATCTATAGTCCCTATCAAACCAAGGAAGGTATCCGACAACAATACAGCAACAAGAACACTCTGTAGAACATCTTCAGCTCAATATCTGCATTGCCTGATCCTATCCATACTGCAAATCCCCTCATTCACAACAATCTATTACCTCACTCATGTTATTTCCATCTCAGCAAATGACCACAAATGCTGAACATGAGATAATCCACCTGCCCCAGTCTCCCCTCACTCACCCCAGCTTCGAGCCAGTTGTTTTTCACATCGCGATTTACAGATCACGCACCGTGCTTGGCGGGTGTTCTTGAACATCAAGGGATGCAATTGAATTCCCCGGCACTAGCATGGCAGGGGATAAGGGGATACGGTTGTAAGGTTGTCAGAGCTGGCTTCCATGCTATACTTCTTTCATTAGTAGAAGACCTTAGCTAGGCATGGCAGCTTGTACAGTACAGTGCAGTACATCCATGGCACAGCATCGTATTATCCTAGACATGTAAAATCTCCCACAATCCATGATATATAGCCCACACATATACATATACAAGCTTCGATCAGGGATTGGTTCTTTGGGCAGGGGTAGGTAGGTACCAAACACAATAGATGTGAAGATATCTAGCTACCTATCTACTTACACTTGTGGGTAGTCGAGTTGATATGTATGACCCGCCATGCATACTCGGATAGGTGGGATAGAAATGAGAATGCGAGGAAGAGGAGGTAAAAATGAACACAATGGGCATAGGAATAGTCTGCGCAGTGACTCCGTGCTGCTACATTCATAGCTGGCGGGTGAGGATATGCGATGACGACAACGACAGGAATTCTTGTCCACTCTCAAGCTCCAAAAACCACAATATCATCCATTCAATTTCAAAACAACAAAATAGTACAGTTAGGTTAGGTTAAATAGCATCAAAGGAAATCTGTGTATCTTAACTTAAAACAAAAATAGCCGGAAAAAAAGTATGTACAGGATAGGACTTAAATCAAACACCCCCCCCCCCCCACCCCCCCCCCCCCCCCAAACAAACAAAACAAACCCCCCCCCCCCCCCCATCTCCCACCACAACACAACACAACACAACCTCCACTCTACAGCTTAGCCTTGCCCTGCGCCTTCTTGAGGATGGGCTCCATCTTCGTCGCCTTCATGACATTGCCCTTGATCTTCAGCTTGCCGCCCATGAAGAGGCGCTGGGCATTCGCCTTGCCGCTGACGAGGGAGGCGAAGTCGGCGTCGGAGAGTTGGAGGGTGACTGTTATTATTATTATCTCTTGTAAGTATTTGAATAAGGGAAGGGGATTTTGGGGAATGAGATTAACAAAAACAGCAGAAGAGAAGAGAAGGAAAAAGAAAGAAAGAAAAAAAAACTCACCATCAGCTTTGCCGCCAGCAGGCGCAGCGCCCTTGCCGACAACACCTTTATCCTTCAGGTCGAGGTACCAGCTCTCAGTCTCGCCCTTGTCGTTTGTCAGGGCGAAGGCGAAGATGGATTTGGCGGATTTGATGGCGTCTTCGCGGTCGGCTGGGTTGGCGTTGATGGCGGCGTTGATGGCGTCGAAGGCCGCGGAGGAGGGGAAGGCGGCTGTGGTTTTTGGTTTTGGGGGTTAGTTTTTTAATTATTTCTTTTAATTTTTGCGGGGTGGGAAAGAGAGGGAGGATGGGGGGTTGGGTGGGTTGAGGGGGGATGATTTGGGGGACTGTTCGATGGGATGGGAGAACAATGGGGGGGGATATAAGGCTTACGGTTTGCGAGAGACATGGTGAAGATGTGATGTGGCTTTTTTTTATTTCAAGGATTTGGTAGAGATGAGACGGGGATTGTTGCTGTTGTTGTTGGATCAAGATGGGAGGAGAGAAAGAAGATTAAAAAAAAATTAGAAAAAAAGACAGATAGATGTGGCACCAGTCCCTGATATATATTTGGCGTCGAGTTTCTTTAAACTCCGAAGCTTCCCTCGACATGTGAATACGGGGAAGCTGGCAAAAGGCAAAACGCACGCTGCCACGCCTGCCGAGGCTAGGCTATTATGATGGCTCTGAGGACGGGGGAACTGGGGAGCCGGGAGCTATGGGCTGTATGGGCATTGGCATCGGGGATGCTTTCTTAGCTGACTATTACGGATAGTTATCCTTGTGATTTACTAATAGCTCGGAGCTTTTACAGACACACATGATTGGCATTGATTGCGGTAAGGAGCTGATATAGTTAAGTTACCCAATGCCAGCTGGGTGGATTAGTTACATAGACTGCTTACTTTTGTCGCAAAAATGTCCGTGGATTTACCCCGTATAGTCGGGAGCTACTCGCATGAACGAAGAATAGAGAAAGTTCAAACGCGCCTATTCTACCCATCTAACTAAAGTATGGTAAAATTCAATTGTTAAAAGGAACGTCTGGTGCTGGCTACATAGCTGCTGCTGGTGGTTGTTGTTGTTGGTCGCCGGCGAATTAATCTGCGTGGTGTTGGCATCGCGACAACCGAGGCTCGAAACAGCACGAGCCCCATCAACAGCAGCAACAAGAGAATCAACAAAGGAAAAGGAATCAGACAAAAGAGCGTAAAATGGAAGCTTCATCGCTTTCGTAAAACCCATACATCATAGATCATGGTGATCATAAGTTTCGTGTTTCACTTCCCTTCATGTAGTTATCAGAACAAAAAAAACAACCAACCCAACCCTCCAGATTCCGTTCCGTTCCATCCATCCCGTACGGTGAGAAGAAGAAAGAAATTGAATTGCGCCGCCCGCCAGAGAGAAGAAAATATATCCCATATTCTTCTCTCCTTCCTTTTGGTCCCAGGATGATATACCGTTTTTTGGTGCGTGGTTTCGGTTTGGTTCCCGCCGTCCAAAATGACCTCGCTGGGTAGGGTAAATATGAATACAAAATCCCAACCGCCAGTAGAACACCCCCCCCCCTTCCCCTTAATAGAAGTATACAAGCCGTCCGTTTTTTTTTTAATTCTTTTCTTTTCTTTTTCTTCCTTTTTTCCTGGTAATTCCCTTCCCCATCCCCTACCGCCAACTAAACACCGACGTCCTCAAAAACCTCTTCACATGATCCTGCCTGCACCACAACAACTCCCTCGTCCGTGAACTCGCCCGCTGGAAATGGGTTTTACTCTTCCAACCCCCGCCATCATCATCACCAGCAGCACCAGCAGCCCCGTACGCCCTGAAATTCTTCAACCGGTCCTTCCGCCTCTCTTCTTCCCACAGCACCTTCAACACCTGGCTCCGCCCTATCCCCACCGGACTAAACATAATCGGCACTTCCATCTCCTCCGCCGCAGCCCCCGTCCCCTCCCCACCACCCTGCCCCTCCCTCTCCGTCTGTAGCTGCTCCTTCTTCTGCTGCTTCTTCTTCCGCTTCCGCATCCCCCTCCCCTTCCCCTTCCACCTCTCACTCCCCGAAATCTCCGTCAACGGCGCAAGCGCCTCATCCCACGTCCCCCCCGCGCGCAGCGCGGTATTCTCAAAGTAAAACTCGCCCAGCGTGCGCCGGTGCTCGCGGATGAAGGCGGACACCTGCGCAGCGTCCACCTGGGCGTTTTCGATCTCCGCGTACAGTAGCTGGGGGAACTGGAGCGGCTGGAGGGGCGCGGGGGAGCGTTTGGGGCAGAGGGTTGAGGCGGGTTCGGTCGCGGTTGGTTGGAGGCATGGCTCTGTGGAGAGGGAGAGGGGGCAGGGTCCCTTTGTGCCGCGCCAGCGGAAGGTGAGGTGCGTAAGGGTGGGGAAGGATTGGAGGTAGGAGTGGAGGAGTTTTAAGTGGTCTTTGGGGCGGGTGGTGTTCTTGATGTTGCTGCTGCTGCTGCTGCCGCTGCTGCTACGGCTGCGGCTGGTGCGGGTGGAGGTGGGAGAGGTGTTAATAGGGGAGGCAGTAGTGCTGTTGCTACTGGTGGTGGTGGTGGTGGTGGTGGCGTCGGTGTCGTATGGGAAGCTGTCCATTTCAATGGAGAGTTTGCGGATCTGCGACCAGCGTTTACGTGCTGAGGGCGATGCGCCAAAGCCCATGTTTGGGCGGAGGTAGAGGAGTGCTCCTGGGTGGATTGGGAGGAGGGAGAGCGTGTCGAGAGACTTTAGCGGTGCTTGTTCAATTGCGATTCGAAGTGATATGAGGGCATAGTCGACTACGCTACGGCGGTAGCGGTGTCCGGCCCCCTGGCCGTCGCAGGACACTTTGAGGTGTCGGAGTGAAGTCATGGCCTTGAATGCGCGGATGAACGACGGCACATTGGTCACCGCGTGGAATAACGGCGGGTACTGCTTCGTTAACAGTTCCGTCATTTCCCAGGTCCCGTATCTTGGGAAGCTGAGTCTCGACGCTGCGGGGCAGGAGGCGTAGACCTGCGGTTCGTAGACAAAGGTCTGCTCCTCCCCAGTAACGGGGTCTAATAACGGCGGAAGAAACGTTTCCGGCGAATGGGGCATATTAAAATTAAAAGTTTTGATACAGCTTCCAATGCGCTCTAGGGCGGCCATGCGCGCTGGGCGGGTAAAGGTGCCATTTCGGAACTCCACATCGATCTCTGCGAAGAGCACAGGGGCGGTGCGGTAGGCGAAGTCATGGCACACCAGTCGCATGGATAAAAGGTCTTCTTTCGGCAAGCAGGCGAGAAAGGCATCTCGGGTCAGATCTGTCCACCAGAATTGGAAAAAGGCGGCTGAAGACGACATGTTGATGGGGATGATTGATCATAGCGGCCAGAGAGCCGGGTCCAAAATGCAGAATGTTCTTGAGAGGCTTTGTCAGTCATGACCTCGTCTGAAATAACGAATAGAAGATGGCTTTCTCCTGCTTTTTTTCCCCTTGCTTATTCTCGTCCTGCCTCTCTTGAGTGATGATGGATGTGGATAGGAGAACCAAAAAGGTGTGAAGAGGATCAGTTTTCGCATACAGTTTAAGAAGAGCTCAGCTCTATGAAAATCAAGTTGATCCTGGTTAATTGTTTTAATATGCCACTTAAATAATATCTCTGTGTGCGGTCTCCTTGTAGAAATGTAATCGAAAATATAATATATTAGGAAATTGGAGTGCCTTATCAAGAAGTATACCCGATACTTCGAGTTGGGCTCTTGGTGCGGTCAAATTCGAGAGAAAATTGGCCCAAAATATGCCCAAGCTGGTGTCTCACTGGACGGCGCACACAGAAAATGTTTCAAACATATTGAAACAACAAAAAAATGGAACTGGGAAATCGGGCGAAACGTGATATTATAGGACCCGGGCCGGCCAGATCATTTGTCTCCCCATGCGCCCGGGATGCCCAAGAATCCCTCAACGATACACGCCAGAAGATCGCGCCAGAAGGCTGGGGGAAGCGTGATGGTCTTCGTTTCTGGGCTCCATTTGTTTCGTGTCGCATAGCGCGACTCAGGCTTTGGGGTGGAAAACAAGACTGTTCGCTGAGAAGAAACGGTCTAGGGAGACACCAAAAGTAGCCGTGCTGCAGGACAGAACGGTCGATGGGGTCATCGCGAGAAATGCACGGTCGTGAACAAAGTATCCCGACGCGATGAGTGGTGGCGATCAAGTGGGAAACGAAAGGCCTCTCGGGGGGTTACCTTTGTGCTCTGGCCGGATCCCCGGTATGGCGTCCTGGCGTCCCAGCCTCCCATGCCCCCCCCTCCGCTGCTGAGGGTTTGGTGCCGTGGCGCAACCCCGTGTTTCGTATCCCTCGATGCTCACCGCAACATCAGCGCGCTGACGGGCTGGGATGTGGACGTTTCTGCACTGATGGCCCACCTTTGGCGTGCGACGGCACCTGCATGCTGCCCTATCCCAGCCACTGTTCTGCCAGTCGTGAGCCGGGCTAAACTCCTCGAGGCACGAAAGCGCCTTGGCGGCGCTCTTGGCCATTCCACGCGTTTTTCTGGCGTGAAACAATTAAACGCGCGACATCGCGTGCGGCGCGGGAAGAACGAGAGACAAGGGGGGAATCGAGAATTAGCAGCCGAAGGTTCGCGACTGAGAGTAACCGGGTGGGCCAGAACAGCGGGAGCTTGGAGGGATTTGCGGAGAACAGACTAGAGGTAGAGAGGAGCAGATGGGCTTGAGTGATCCTGTTCACGTTTGTTCAAGTGTTTATCCTGTAGTCTGCGTATCTGGATTAAACAAGATCGTTGTTTAATAACTGGCATATGAGAGTTGCCGTGTAGAATTTGGACATCTCGGGATCCAAGGGCTTTCCAGCGCCCTATGGGTCATATTGCACCAAGTTCGCGCCCTTTAACAACATCCCTTGCTGCCTCCATGATCGGAATTGGAGCTATAATTTGATAACACAGCATGGATAAATGGTTTGCGCGAGTCCGACGGGGTGTCTCTTCTCATCCAGCTCCAATAAGGGGAGTCATTAATCGCCCCTCTCTCTCTCCGTTCCCAGTCGGTCTTGTCCCTCTAGGCGTTAATTTTTTGCTTGTGGTGTGGCCGTAAATTGCAATGTCGTTGCCCGAGGGGACATCCTTTGAATCCAATGATGCCCGTATGTATGCCCCGAGACAGCAGGGCACATTCCCCGAGGGCGTGAGCGACTGGATGTCTTGGATTCCTGGAATGAGATAATGTGCTGTCTGTTTGCTGTCGGTAGCCGGAATTGCAATGGAATTGCAATGCAGCGATCCGCAGTTTTCGCGTCCTCGGACAGCAGAAGAAAGAAAGAAACAGTCCTGTACAGAACAGCACTTCTATGCACAGCGAACAAAGGACAAGTTGAAGGACTTTGTCAAATTGAATACGTCAATAGCTGCCTCATCGTCTGGCCAGGCAAAAAATAAAAAACTCCCCAGTCCCGAGAATCGGGCCTTAGTTACATATTTAGCCTCCTTACTAGCGCTCCAAGGAGTGGGAATTCTGGGAACAAATGCTTCAATGTGCAAGGCTTCAAAATAAATGACAGTGAAGAGCAATTTGTGGATACTTACGCCCTTCAACAACACGGCGTTAGCAATCCTCCCGCTGCGCCGTGAATTTCTGCGCTTTGTGTTGGGCGTTGAGAGAGATACATATGTAGCCCAAGCTTGGAAGTTTATTTTATCTGATATTTCACCATCGTCGTCACTGCGCATCGCATCCTCAACACTCCGACGACGTCACCTCACAGCTTGCTCGACAACGCTCCCCTCATACTTCACGCTGCAGCAAGGCTCATATTGCTCGACTACTCAAGAACAGCCACCCAGTTAAACATCGTCGTTCCCCCCGGCTTCTTTAACTTGCCCCGCTTGAGTCCCATCATGCCCGACTCGCAGGCAACCTGAGCCTTGTCTGCAGCCTCCCGTCCGGTCTCGACTGAAGTGCTGCACGAAGAAAGATAGAAATCAGCCGCAAATCCGATCGATCTACCCATTGCTTTATTATCTAGAGCGCAGGCCTGCTAATTCCATCTTGGATCGCTTCAGAGTTGCCGCAGCACCATCGACCTTCAAACAATGGAGCCCAACCCCTTTCAGAACGCTATGGAATCCGACGATATCGAGGCTGAGAATATCTTTCTGGCTCTAGGAGATGCTGCAACTACAACGGGTCTGGTGGATCTAACTGGAGGTTCTGATCAGGATAGTTACCCTCTCTCTGAAGCGGATATGTTCGACAACGACCCTCAGCTGGTGAGCTCTGGAGACACCGATTCTCGATCAATTGCATCCTCGGAAGCAGAGCTGGCCGTGATACAACATAGGATCATCGAGTCTGAGGAAGTCCCTACACGTCCGCCCTCCCCCGGAGCTTGGCCAGCCGCTGCGTCTAATCGTTTATCGCCGACGAACTTCCAAGACCAGGATATTGCTGACTTGTCTGCAATTCCCCAGCCGAGTGATGATTATGGCGATGATGATGGTGATGATGATTCCCAAGTAGGAGACTCGAGTGATTCAAACTTTGCCATCTTGTCCAACTTATCTCAGCGTGCCAACTCCAATGGGGAACCAAAAGCACTGCCAAACCGTAAGCGTCCCCGAACTGATACTAGCACCAGATTATCTTCCAATTATGGATATTCTGGATCGAAATCTCGGAAAGTTACCCCATCTCCAGGGGAGAGTAGTGGCTCATCGGCCGCCGTGCTGAACAGCTTACCAGTCCGCCAGCTTTTTGAATTCTCTGATGATTTTGAAGAGATAGAGCGTGAGCAGCGCGAAGTTGAGAATTGGCTTAACCAAAAGAGAGAACAGGAGCGCTTGGATGAAGAATTCGCTAGGTCGTTACAGCAAGACTGGAATGAAGAGTCCTATTCATCTAGCTCAGGATACTATCCTACGCACAGTGGGAAACCTGGAAATTCGGCCAAATTTAAAGAAAGCTATATCGAAATAACTAGCGATAGTGACCTTGAAGAGGTGTACCCTCAACCTGGCTATGCCGCCGCGAGTCGTTCGGCTCCATCAAGTCATAATCAGCGCCGCATAGCATCAGATGTGGGGCTCTGGTCAAAGGAGAATATGGTACCTCCAGCTTATTCCAGCGGCTCTACCCCTTATCAGTACGATAATCCGATCATGCCTCGAGGCCGGGGATTCGAATATTCCACATATTCCAGCAATTCCATCTCGCCCAGAAATCCAAATATGTTTGGAGCTGACCCAGGCGCCCTATATATCCCCAGCGCCTCACACAGTTACCATCCTGATGCCTTCCGCGACGACATTGCTGAGTTAATATTCCAAACTTCATCGGAGCTTGAAACACATGGCATGAGTTCGAGGTAGGTAAAGCCATATCTTCGTGCCTCGCGTAATGGCATGAGGATAAACGGATAAGCTGAAAGTTTTATAGTGCTAACCACGTTTGCATGCAGTAACTTCCAATCGAGGATCTACGACCAAATAACCCCCAATACTACGATGGATGAGTTGAAAACTCTTATGGAAAATATTAGACCTGACCAGGAGCTTGACTGCAATAGAGAAGGCACCCCTGAAGCGCTACAATTCACCTTGATGGAACACCAAAAGCTTGGTTTGGCTTGGATGAAATCGATGGAAGAATGCTCCAACCGAGGCGGCATTTTGGCCGACGACATGGGCCTAGGAAAAACTATACAGGCCTTAGCACTCATGATTTCTCGACCCTCGACAGACCCAGAGCGAAAAACAAACCTCATAGTTGCGCCCGTCGCGCTGATCCAGCAATGGAAGCGAGAAATTGAGCGGATGCTAAAGCCAACACATCAACTGACTGTGTTCATCCTACACAACGAACGAGGTGCAAAGTTTAGCCATTTGAAAAAGTACGACGTTGTTCTAACAACCTACGGCACTCTGGCTTCGGAATTGAAACGACTGGAGGTCGCAAAAAGGATGAGGACGGAGAACGAACATACTTACCGAAATCTTGATCCTGATGAGGCATTTTCATTGCCACTTCTTGGAGAGAGGAGCACGTGGTACCGGGTAATCGTTGATGAAGCCCAATGCATTAGAAATAAAACCACCAAAGCGGCCCAGGCATGTTATCGTCTGAAATCAACCTATAGGTGGTGTATGACTGGCACTCCAATGATGAATAATGTGTCCGAAATTTACTCCCTGATTAAATTCTTGAGAATCGCGCCGTACAATGTTCTTGAAAAATTCAATTCTGTGAGTGATAATGCCACCAAGCTAACTCCTTTCTCTACCTTGTAAAGGGCTCGAGAGCGCTAACAATTGCATATAGACTTTTAGCGTATTACAACGCGTTAATATACCCCCAGGGTTTCCTCCCATGCAAAAATTTCAAGCCCTTTTGAAAGCTATACTTTTGCGCCGGACGAAAACGTCGAAAATCGATGGCAAGAGGATTTTGCAGCTACCCCCGCGGACGACTGAAAAGACATATGCTGCGTTTAGCGAAGATGAAAAGTCATTATATGAAGCTCTGGAGTCCAAAACCCAGGTTAGGTTTAATAAATACCTTCGTGAAGGCACTGTTGGCCGCAATTACTCCAATATTCTGGTATTGCTTCTCCGACTACGGCAGGCATGTTGTCATCCGCACTTGATCGACGACCTGGCAGTGGAAGCAATTGCTGCAGCGGCTAAAGTTGATCTGATCGAGAACGCAAAACGGCTCGGGCCAGATGTTGTCTCGCGTCTGAAGGAGAATGAAGACATGGAATGCCCGGTTTGCTTCGATGCGGCGGAAAACGCAATCGTTTTCTTCCCATGCGGCCACAGCACTTGCGCTGAGTGTTTTACTATAATATCGGATCCTTCTCGGCTGCTGGCACAAGGCATTGACGAAGCTTCCGTCAAATGCCCTCAATGCCGCACACTTATCGACCCCAAAAAAATAACTGACAAAATCTCCTTTAAAAAAGTATTCTTGCCTGACGACTCAGGCAGCGTGGGTGGGGAGGACGATTCTGGGCCATGGCTCAATGACGATGGAGAAGGTGATATCGGGAAGGGCAAGGGCAAAGCAGTCGAAAAGCAGTCGCTGCCACAATTAAAGAAAGCCGCGGTGAGAAACGCCGAGGCGAAGAAAGAGTACATTCGCTACCTCAACGACAATTGGGTGACTAGCGCTAAGATCGAGAAAACAATGGAAACCCTGCGCGATATTCAATCCCGCATTCCCGAGGGTGATGATAAGCCAGAGAAAACCATCATCTTCAGCCAGTTCACATCCCTCCTAGACCTCCTTCAAGTCCCCATCGAAAGAGAAGGGTGGGGCTACTGCAGATATGACGGCAGCATGCAGCCCAACCAGCGCAACGAAGCTGTCCTTGAGTTCTCCGACAATAAAGACCGTACGATCATGCTCATTTCCCTAAAGGCCGGGAACTCAGGCCTAAACCTCACCGCCGCTTCGCAAGTCATAATTCTCGATCCGTTCTGGAACCCGTATATTGAAGAGCAGGCCATCGATCGAGCACATCGCATTGGACAATCACGACCGGTAATGGTGCATCGCATCTTCGTGGGAGGAACAGTTGAAGACCGTATCCTCGAGCTCCAAGATCGGAAGCGTGCGTTGGTCGAGGGGGCATTGGATGAGAAGGCAAGCAAGTCAATCGGGCGCTTGAATACACGTGAACTCGCCTACCTCTTCGTAAGTGCTATGACCGCTCAATTCTTTGCCCTTGTCTTTTGCCAATTCCTGCCAATAGGGCCGCTATACTAATAAGTTTGATACGACAGGGCGTCACCACGCAGAATTAGAACTCTATCAAGCATGCAGATTTTTGCCGTGCTGCTGCACCCTGCGATAAAACCTATTCCGGCGTCGCTGTTGAACCTCAAATATTGTAGAGTACACCAACATAACAACACAGACTAGGAGGAGTTGTGTAGGTACAGTATTAGGAATTAATCTTCAGCGGATAGGGAGATAGATTTCAGCTGCATCCTTCACATACATTCCATGCCCCAAATACAACCATTATTTTTCTGCTATACCCCCCCAACCCACCCACTCCCTACCTGTCCGCGAGTTTCATAATCTAATCATTGCTCATTTTCTTTTAAGCAGGGCCCATAAATTACCCCCTCCATTCCTACAGGTTCTATTTTGCTGCTCATCAACCGTTCCGTTTAGCAAAGAATCTTCTACAACTGATACATCTCCTCCAAAGCGCATCTACCCATACCCCTTTTTAATCCACATTTCCCACCTCACCGCACTAAATCCCTCATCATTTGACAAACATCCTTTGCCTCCCTTCGCAGAACCGTCAACACCAACTTTCCTTTCCTTTTATCCTATCTACATTTCCTATCTTTTCTTTTCCTGTTACTAGAAGATACACTTCACCGGGGGGAGGCGTCACCTCACGCATATGCTATTTCAGCGGGGCGTTTTTCTTATCAAAGAGGCTGGCTCCAGTTCTCCGTCAGTTCTCACAACTGATGCTTTATTGTTGGGTGGGTGTTGGGTGTTAATTACGTATCAGCGGGCGCCTAGCATTCGGACTTTAGAGAGTCTTTTTTTTTTTTTTTTCCTTTTTTTTAAAAAAAATAATTCCTTCAGCCAGTTTCAGGGCGGTTGGGTTCGCTATCTATCTCTTTTTTTTATTTTAAAGAACATAATTAATTTCTTTTTAACTTGCACTGACTATCTCACATGTACGGTACATTAGTACGCGTATATCATTACAGAGATTTCTACTAACATAACTTTTTTTAAGAACATTGCCGTCTCATGGGAAGTGAGGAGGCGAATACTTTGTTTTGTGTATCTTGACTTGAACTTCTTTCTACTTACTTATCCTGAATGTGGCAGCATCCACCCCCCTAACACCCCACGAGCAGGTAAGCGGTAAAAACACCATCCGAGCATCATTTTTCAAAGAGCAACAAACAAGCACATATGAGATTCAAAGTCCAATCAACATAACTAACTATTCATTCAAGACCGTGGCAACTGCTCTGCTTGTCTGTTTCACAAAAACACCTTACAGAAACAGAAGTTTGATCTACATCAAACTATAGACTAATCTCTCTCTGATGACAGCAGATTATGACATGCTTGTGAATAATAGATATTTGTATTGTTAGCATCAAGTTATTTGTATCTGTATTTATTGTAAAGTGTTAGAAATGATGAGTTTCTCAACTTCTTTGTGGCTATAGTGATAGGTTTAGAAATAGGTAGGTAAATGAAGATATAGCCTATTTCTCATTCAGACATCTCTTCTTTAACATTCTTATTTTTTTTTATATATATGTTGTTTTTGTATATAAAAATATCAGACTACCCATGGACCTTCTTCTACCTCTTACTCAACCCCCCTCTCTCCCCCTCTCCTCCCTTCCCTCCCTCCCCCTATCACAGGATATTCATTACCACATTAAAACTTTTTATTTTAGTATATTATTTTCGATTTTTCTCTTTTTAAATAGTTCGGCAAAACAGGAGATTTCTCATTTCCATTTTCAAATGAGGCACACAACATCTGTTTTCAGTTCAGACTTTCCATTGCTCCCAATTTATTTCTTGACGTATTTATTCATTACAACATGTATATTTTGTTTCGCTCCAGAATTGCTTAGAAGTCGGCATCATCTTCGTCGGGAAGAGGCATCATGGCGGCTTGTTTCATCTCCTCCTCGGCTTGGGCGATCGCAGCCGGGTCAACTGTTGCCTCAGGAGGTGCGAGGGCAATGTCGGCAACGAATTCCTGTTGAGGTTCACGAGATTAGAACGGCGTCCTCACCGCAGGTAACCATTTGGGTGTGAGGAACTTACCAGGCTGGCGTTGCCAACGAGCTTTCTTGCGAGCCACAGGAAGGGCTTCTCGAAGTTGTAGTTGGACTTGGCAGAAATATCGTAGTACTGGAGATTCTTCTTGCGGTGGAAAGTGATGGTCTTGGCCTTCACTTTCCGCTCTTTGACGTCGACCTTGTTACCGCAGAGGACGATGGGGACATTTTCGCAGACGCGAACGAGGTCACCTAAATAGACAGTGAGTTTTCCACACCAGAAGATAAAGAGATTTCATCATCAAGTAAAATACGACAAAAACTGGAAATATCTGAAATACTTACGATGCCAAGATGGGACGTTCTTGTAGGTAATGCGGGAAGTGACATCGAACATGATGATACCACACTGGCCGTTGATGTAGTAACCATCTCTCAGACCACCAAACTTTTCTTGTCCGGCAGTATCCCACACATCGAACTGGATGGCGCCCAGATTCTATATCCCGCCCCAATACTTCTTGTTAGATGGCTGCGATAAACCGAAAATAGATTTGACACGCGAAGGAAGGGAAGAGAGGCTGGACAAGTCGACAGGGGAACGTGGCGCACCGTCTGAAAGTTGAGGGGGTGGACTTCGACACCCAGAGTAGCAATGTATTTCTTCTCGAATTCACCAGTCAGATGGCGTTTTACGAAGGTGGTCTATTTTTTTTTTTAAAACGAACGAGAAAAGAGGTAGGTTAGCAAAGATATTCCTATAACATAGTATTCATTTTTGGGGATTTTTTTGGTTCAAGAAGTTATTTTGCAGGATGCTTTGGGCATTTGTTTTCGTCGTGCTGGAGTGGGACATGTTGCTACGGAGGGGTAGCGAGGGGCTAGTATTCGCCCTTTGCGAACGAGCGAGAAGGGACCCCCCCGTTTCCAACCCTCCCCCCCCAACACGTAGATGACAAGGGACGTGGGAGGTGGCATCCTTACCTTGCCGGTACCGCCGTCACCGACGAGGACGAGCTTGAAGGTAGGTGTGACTGGTTGCGCGGCCATTTTTGCTGATGAGAAATACAAGAGGGGTCTTTGGAGGAGGGGAAAATCAAGGCCGAAAAAAGAAAAGAAAAGAAACAAGCGTCAGTCGCCCTTCTGTCAGTGGAGAAACAGAACAGGCAGGCCAAAGGAGAGAGCGTCAGTCAGTCAAGGGGGCGTATGTATTCGTGGCGATGATAGAGGATGGTGGTGGTGGTGGTGATGATGATGGAATGCGGTGATGAGATGGGGCTTGGGAAATAAAAAAAAAAGCAGTCTGGCGGCGAGAACGAGGGAAACAACAACCGGCTGCGAAGGGAAGGCGGTGACGGCGGGCCAGGCAGAAGGTCACGTGGGGGGCCGGGTGACTTCACTTCCGCTTGGACTTGCTATGGAGGGCGAGGTACCGAGGGCTGGCAGGCCAACTCTTTGCTTTGTTGTTTCTATGTTGTTATTATAAACTAGAAACGTATGGCTGGTGTTTTCTTTGTCGTAGACCTCTTAAAACATAGCCTTGGGTTTCTTTATGTTTTTGGGTGCTCCTTGGCTGTGGGAGGAAGAAGAGCAAGAGCTAAACTTAAGTTAAGAGATATTTATATTTATGACTATCTATAGTTTCTCCATCTCAAAACGGTGAATTCTGTTTTCTTGGTGCTTTTCTAGTTTTGAACAAGGGAATAAAAGGGGAATATGGAGGAAGATGTTGATTAAAAATCAGAATTCAATGATAAAATACTCGGTATGTTACTTGAAATGATGGGCAACTAAATTAAGAAAACAAAGAAAATGAAACAAAAAAGGAGACAAGCTAAAATCAGGCAGCAAGATCGTTTAAATCCATAACCATACAGTGCACGAAAATCATATCGAGTGGCCCTTGGGAAAAACAACCTGATACTCCAAATACAAAAAGGCCCCCGCGAAATCCAGTGAACTCTCAGCTCCACGCCAGAATCAAAGAAAAAGAGAATAGAAGGAAATATGTAATGCTAACAAGAAATTAAGAATTTCCCGCCTTCTCATATTATCGTGATAAAACATCCAAGTGAGCCTCGACCCCCCCAGTTCTGGCGGGGGATAAGCTGCACCGTGAGGTCTTTCCTTTCGCCAGATTCATCCTTCCGAACGAGCTTAACAAGGACGGGTTTCTAAACAAAAACGAAAGGTATGTTAGCGCGGGGAAGAGGTAAGCGAAAGCTGGAATCTTCTCTGTGTGTTGTATAGCTGAACAACAAAAAGAAACAAAGATTAAAAAAAAAAAACATACCCCTTCATTCTGATGAACAACATCCAGCACCTTCGAGAGCTCCTCATGGTTCATCCAGTTAACGTGTCCAACGCTGCGGATTGTGTCTCCCTCTTTAATTCCCGCCTGCGCTGCAGGACTTCCGTCAATCACACGATTAACCTTGGCAAACGGTGTCTCTATAAGCCCCGCTGGTGTGCTGCTGGTGGAGGGCGATGTGGTAGAAGTCGACGTTGAGGAGGTAGTGGTAGTGGGAGGGCAGTTTGTGTTCTGCTGCTGCTGCTCCTGGAGCTGGGCGAAGCGATCGTGGACGCGCTGTTCGATCCGCCCCATGAGATCCTTGTAGTCATTCCGTAGGTAGATTATTCGCGCTCGTGTCGTGCGGACTGCGGGAGAGGATTTGTTTAGCATTTCGTTTTAATTCGTTGTTATAGTTGTTTGTTTAGTCCCCCCCGCTCATCGTCCCCCCTTGTCCATAGATGGTGGAGGTGGGGATGGGTCGGGAGGAGTAGACGTAGACGTAGACGTACTTTGTGCAATATCCAAATCGTCCCGGGGGTATCCATCGAAAGTAGTCAGGCTCGTTGACATATTAACTCCATGCTACATGAACCGCATATCATGATTAGTTCTAACCACCCCTACTTCACTCACTTTTTTTTAAAACGGAGGGGCATATTCGACTTCTAGAGCGACAGATGCGTCCACTAGAAAGAAAAAAAAAGGGATACAACATACAGAATCAAGCACGGCGCTCAGTTCCTTCAACTCAGCTTCCAGCCGTACCTTTTCCTCACGAAGCTCGTTTAGAGACAAGCTCGATAGCTCGCGGCCATTTCGCGCAGGCCCGGAGGTGGGGCCAGAGGCCACTGTGGGTGTATGTATGTTGTCCATTGGAATGCCCATTTCGAGGGGTGAACAGTCAGGCTCTATCGATCATGAACTCATGGCGATGACGCTGGGAAATATAGTTCATGGGGCAAGAGGAAAAGAAGAAGAAGAAGAGCTGGCTTTATTGAGGGGAGTTTCGGAGTCGCAGCTCCTGCGGCGAGTTGCGTTGGTTTGGAGAGCGCGGGGAGATGTGATTATATAAGGCTGGGCTATTGCCGAGAGCTGGGTCTTGGCATTTCTACTCCGTATATCAGAGCGGATTCAGCCAGATTTCGACTCGGGGAAACACTGCTCGATGGACAGCATCTTCGGGGAAGAAGCGGGGAGCCGGGGTTAGTTTGGAGGAGGGTGGATTGCAGACCGTATTGAGGAGAATGTGTCTGCCACTGTGGTAGTGGATGTTGTTTGGCAAAAGGGGACTACTACTTACTGCAGTGAGGTGTACGCCTCAAGATCTGTCTACAAAACGACATCTAAGATGAATTCTTTTTTCTCTCTCTTTTCTTTCTTCAAATGCAGGGTGCAGTTCCACATACATATGTCTCCTTCGCCTGTGCTATAAAGTGAGTGTGGTTCTGTGGACATCCAAGAGCGTGCCTTGCATGCCTGTGTCCATTTGCGCGTGTCTGCCCCCTGATACCTGCTGGCTGTGGGGGAACAGGAGTCTCAGTCCACGGCTCAATGCGTGCACCCCTATAGATATACCAAGAGGTAATATCTATGTACGAACATGCCCTCGCCTACAAAGTGCGCTGCATATGTATCTTTTGGCTGCTTCTTCAATCCAGTTCTCAATTCGCAAGAATGACCCAAAAAACCCTCTCCAGGTGTGGCTTCCTCTGCCCATGATGTTTACTGCCGTCATACGTTGGCGGTTTCTCCTATGTGTACCTTTTTTTTCACGCGTCAGCCTCGTGTATCTGATGGATCACGTCTTTCTTATCATTTTACTCCTTTGCAACAATCCATCCAGTTGCTCCCGCGTTTCTCTTTCTTTTCCCCATGGTAATCAGTCTAGGTTCTACGGTTGAATAGCTCTCTCTCTACCTTGCCCATGGACTCTATCGGAGAGAGCATGGAGGAAGACTCCAAGAGAAAATCTTTTGGAGATCGATCCTCCATCTCAGAGCCTACTCCAGTCCCTGTGATGCCAGCTGCCAATCGGGACTCCCACAGCTTCAAACGATGGATAAGGAGCATGCGCAAGAAAAGAACGCCAAACTACGACGGCCCGCCACGCTATGTTGTCGGGTGGCCTGACGATGAAAGCGAAGACGAGAGTTACAGGATGTTCCCCTCGCTCTACCAAAGCCAGCCAGACCAGTCGTCCACTACGTCCTCGTCGAATTTGTTTACTGTCAAGACAGCCAGCGTTGGAAGCTTAAGCTTGCTGACCCGCCCACGGACAAATACGCAAACAAGTACCCAGCGGAGTGCATGCCACAGTAGCGCCTTTTCTGGGTCGGATGCAAGGGTATCTATAGAGAGCAACAAATTGACATCAACGCTGTCTCTGGATGAGGGTGCATGGAACCGTGCCGTCCAAAGAAGACAGGTAATAAGGGAGATATTGGAGACGGAGATCACGTATCTTGCGGCGTTAAAGGCACTGGCAGAGGTATGTTAACTCCATGCTAGGCCGCCTTTAATTTATGTTGGTGGGAATACTAATGATTTCCCCCCCCCCCCCCCCAAAAAGGTTCTGACCACGCTAGGGATAACTGAGACAGCACTGCAGCGGAGCACACTCGATCTTATCAGTTTACACGAGGATCTCCTAGCCAAGTTAGAGAATACGATGCCTCGGCCAGATAGGGTCATCACGCCGATATGGACGACTGCGCGCCGGCATATTAAATTTGGCAACGTGGACGCCACTCTAACCAAAGCGAACCGCAAGTCAGTGACTACAAGGAAGCTGCGTGAACCTGTTGATTCCCGGATCAAGTCGTCCAAATCGGTAGCAGCAGAACCAAACGAGGCTGCTGTGGTGGCTAGAATAATGCAATCAATGGTAACACCTATGACTACTTTTACCATTGTTATCATTCGCTAACACATCCCATCCTACTACTATAGCTTCCACAGTTTAGAGTTTATGAAGACTATGGCGTCAAATATCAACTTGTGTTTAAGGAGATAGACCTATTACGCAAGTCAATAACGAGTTGGCAGGCTTTTGATCACGGAATTGAGGCTTTGTTAAAAAACGTTGCTTCCACTAATACTCGTGAAGCCATATCTAACCAATGCTTTACCCTTGGTGATCTCTTGATGAAAGTACGTGCCCATTGTTTATAACTGTGAGCGTTGGTGGTGGTTGCTGCTAACAATCACATTCGATAGCCAATCCAAAGGGTTTGTAAGTATCAACTATTCCTTGCTGAACTCCTCAAGAGCACACCTGTTGCCGACTGCCCTTCCTCGCACGCGATAATCGAGTCGGCCTTGCAACGAACACTTTCAGCATCACAGAACATAAATCGTGCTACGGGAGATCCAGTCGCCAAGGACAGGATTCGCAAAACTATGTTACTAGGGGAGAGACTCGATTTTGCGAAGAAGGTATGGAATCTAGTTTTTGATTCGTAGTATCAAACATGCAGTTGTTTCAGTGATTGATTCCTTTCATTAATTAGGGTGACCGCAGTGTGCTCCACGACTTTGGGCCTATCAAGTTGTGCGGAGTATTGCATGTTACGTATCAAACCAAAGATACTGTCACTGGTGAATACATGCTATGCTGTCTATTTGGAAAATACTTTCTGCTCGCAACCCCGTGCGAAGACAATCGGAAATTCAATGCCGTTGCAGTAATTCACATTCCAGGCGCCAGCGTAGAGCCTGCGGACAACGGCATAGGTGAGTGATGACAATTTGTGATATAGTACAGGGCAGCAAAAGAAACTAATTGATTCTAGGCCTCCACTGTTTATATGCCCCTTTCTCGTGGAAATTGGTCTTCGAGGCGCGGAAGCAAACTTTTGAAATAGTATTGACTGGATGTTCTGAGAGAGAGGCCTCCAGTTGGAAGGACAACCTTCTGAGACAGTCACTAGCCGAGACGCGCAACTCGTTGGATGAAAATATCATTATGCAGAAATACTCCACGACCCAGCTGGCTATGAAGCCACTTTCAACAGTCGTTTTTACTGGGCAAGTACATAAACTTAGTCGTCGTTCATCAGTCCACGGTTCCATGTTCAGCACGCCTTCGCACCCAGATTGCGTTCGCCTTCTCATTAAAGGAACCCAAGCGGTGCCCAATGACAACCAGACTAGGTCGTCCACTCTTGGGAGATCCCAATCGCTCCAATTAGCACGCCAATCTGTTGTTCTTGCCCCCAAGCGGCAGGCCAGAATTCGAATGGAAAAATCGCTTTATGATGTTTGGACGTGTGACGTTCTTCCATATCCAGGAATGCCGGCTTGGAGAGGAGAACACTTGATACGCTCATCCGCAGAATCTTTTATTAGAAGGCTGAGTTCACGGCGGCCGTTCACAAGGCGAGGGTCCAGCAGCCTCGCGACCACGATCACAGCGAAGTCCATTGAGCGTGTTACTACGTACAAGGAAGAGAACTCTTTCTGGGACTCCATAGGGCATGCGGAAACCGTTTCATCGACGAATTCCGCCAGAACTCATGAGATCGTTCATGAGGAAAAAGATCATTTCGACTGCCGTTCGTTTGGGCTTGTCGATGCTCAGCAACAGAAAGCATCGCCGAAGGGACGGGCAGAGAATAAGAAGGCGAATAGTCCCTTTGGGAGCGAACGCAACAAGCCGTCGCTCAGGAAGAGATGGAGTGTTTCGATCTTCAAGGCCAACACCCCAATTGTACCTACCATGACCTGTTGATTCTGTGCTTTTTTCCGCTAGAATTTCCTGGATGCCCGAATGTTAAGTATGTAATGCACTTCTACAGCACATAAGTTATATAACCTGTATCATGGCCTCAAGAGTCGATGAAAGCGTATTGGGCGGGGCGGGTAGAAGGAGTTTATAACCGCCCACAGACACGGGAGTGGTCGTGGTGATGGTGGCATTATTATTAATTTTTTCATGCCTTTTTCGCAAATAAGTTAAATAACAGTTAGGGGTTGAGCTAAGGGGCGCCCCTTGCCAGACAAACTAACTAATTGCCTGCCTATGTTAAAAGAACGAAATTAGTTGTTTATGGCATTGACAACAAGAACGTACATACAATCGGGAGCAATTGAGTTATGACGTATCCAGCATATCCAAGTTTCCCGCGCCGTGGTGGAATGATCCTGAAGCCAATGGATTGTTCTTCCCTGTAGGCGGGGCGGAAGCGGCGCTAGGAGCCTGGGCCCGATGACGTCGTTGAACGCCCGCGGCCGGGGCTAGGCGTTTGGGGCGCGGCGGGGAGTGACATCAGCGCTGGCGGGCGTTGTGCGGGTGGAACATGTCACTCCTATCAAGCAGGAATCGAATGGGATGAAAATCCATGGATATGTATGTATATTATTTATATTTGATATGAGGTTTCATTGCCTTGCCTTGCCTTCTTCTCCCGGCCACATAAAAAGGAACATCCAACGCTCTCGAAACAAAAGAAGAAACAAAATACAGCTAAGCTAAGCTAGCTCATTGGTGTCTCTCGCAATTGCTCTCTAACTGCTCGCTGCTCGACTATAATATACATACATACATACCTTGCCACATCACGCCTTTGCTATTGAACAACCCCTTTTTGCTCCTCTATCCCATCACAAGAGAAACATTGCTGCTATAATAATAAATAATATAGCCTTTTGCGGGAAAGCAGGAAATATCCCGCCCCCGCCCCTCCCCGCTTTTTGTGGGTAATGTCAATCCTAACCAACTCAATCCAGCTCTGGAACAATGTATATATATATATAGCTAACCCCATGGCCCGCTGGATAGATAACTTTCCAAATCAGACAATTTACTATACTTCACCTTTCTCGCGTATATATATCTATCGCTACTGCTACTAAGTTCACAAGCATCTTAACTTCCTACTCGATATAAAAAGGAAACGAAACTCTCTACATACCCCCTCTCTATACTCGCTATCTTATCAACCGAACCCAAACCAAACCAGAACAAAGCTCTTTTTTTTATAAAACAACAACAAAGCAACAATGACTCGCGGAAACGTCGGTATCTACAAAGTCTTCTACAGAGGCGACAACGATGACTTCCTCGTCTTCATCGACGACGTGCAGATGCTGAAGAAGTGGAAGACGGACCGCTCGACCCCGATGGCGCAGGTCGTGAGTGGGTTCCACGTGTTCGTGACGCATCGGTATGTTGTTTTTCTCCCTCCTCCTGCTTGGTTTTGAATGAAGAAGGATTGTGCTTCTTTGTTTTGTTTCGCAATTCATTTTTCTGGCTGGTTAGTTGCTGACGGACCTCTTTTTTTGTGTGTGTTATAGACAAGGTGCCCAGGGCATCCATGACACAGCCAGCAATGCCATACTGCATGCTGAGTTCGGGACGGAGGATGTGGTTGCGTGCATCAAGAAGATCTTGGAGAAGGGCGAGGTGCAGGAGACGGAGGTACGATATATACTTGCATTCTTTTCTCTTTCTCTCTCTCTTTTTCTCTCTCCCTCCCTTACCACCTACCCGTCTCAGAGTACAAAGCGGGGAGAAACACAGACATGAAAAATGAAAAATGAAATCGACAAGAAAGGCTAACATGTGGCGAAAAATCGATTAGAACCCCCAACGCTACGGAACAAAGAACGACTCCATGGGTCCCCGGGTTGCCCATTAAGTGCGTGGGGCAATGCTTGAGGAAAAATGAAAGAATCAATTGCTACTCTTCTCTTTTCAAGCCTGAAAGAGGTAATGCAAGGATCAGACTTGCTGTGGGGTGAAATGGAGATACGGTGAAGGTACTCCGTAGAGGAGGATTGGAAAGGAAAAGGGGAAGGGGAAGGGTAAGGGGGACAGTGTTTGACTTCATTACTTGCTCCGTTGTTCACCCATTCTGGGCTGGCATTTATTTGTTCTGCTGTGATGCGATGCGATGTGATGCGATGTGATATGATTTGATGGTTTTGGCTTTTTCTCTTTTTTTTTTTTTTTTTTCATGAAGCGTTATGTGTAAATATGTATAAAATATAAATATATAAATATATAAATATATATATGTATGTATTATGAAGGAATTAACAGGATGGATGAAGGCTGACTAGCATGGAGGCGGGATGGCGGCGCTCTCGGCCCGTTTCCCATCCCCCCTTTTCTTGGATCCGCTCCCTAAATAGGCTATATATGTTATCTGTTGTTGTGGTGATGCATGGGATTTTGTTCTGCATGTTAATTTTCTTTAACACGAATATGACTTCATTTAGTATCTGGATGTCCCTGACATCCCTGGTCAGAAATAGGGTTGATATGTGTAGTTGTAGTATGTCAGGAAGGGTTGCAGGACTTGGAACAATTATCTTCAGTGCATCATTGACATGATTTAGTATGAAAAAGATCTCTATTTATGGTCTCTTGTTGCTATCATCATGTTCGGCAGCACAAGCAATAGCCAGGTGTGTGATGTGGTGAATCATGGTAGTCAAAAGGAGAATGAGCCAGGATCATACTCAAACGAAATTAAATTCAATAATTTCAAAATAAATTCAATAATTTCAAAATAAATTAAAATAGACATGTTATTCTCCATGTTAGAAATTGCTCATGGTCGAGCCCGAGATATGATGGATGACGGGACTTCCTCCTCCCCCCTCTTTTACCCCTGAAAAGGGTGTGAGGTATTAATTAATTCCGCTTTCCGCCACTCAAGGTTTCTTGGATCTTTTCACCGATCATGTCGCCAACTTTCCCCATTACCTTATCGCCGATCGTTTCTAAATGAAATGAATAGAACCAGTCAGTAAATATAGAGTGTGAGTGGGGATATGAAAAAGTAGGGTTTCGAACTGCTTCTTCATTACCCTACTTGAACCTTGTTTAAAATAATCAGTACTCACCCTTTTTGCCATCCTCTCCAGAGTCACGCCTATCTCCATATTTATTAGAGGACTTCGACCCATAGGTATCGTTGTCAACATCGTCACGTTTGCTGGAGCCGTAGGTCTTGTTCTTATCGGAAGAGCCGTAAGAACCGCCATCGTCGCGACGGCCGGTGTTGGAGCTATAGGTGGAGCTCTTGTTTCGATCAGAGGATCCGTAGGAGTCGTCATCACGACGATTACTGTTGGACCCATAGGTACTGGTAGTAGTATTGTCATCATCGCGCCTGGTGGAGCCATAGGTAGAGCTCTTATTTTGACCAGTGGAGCTGTAAGAGTCATCGTCATCACGACGGTTGGTGGTGCCGGAACCATATGAATCGCTTCCCCTCACTGTATGTTTGGATGATCCGTAGGAATCATTGTCATCCCGCTTGCTGCTGCTGTAGCTGCTATCCTTATTGCTTCCACTGTATCCAGTGGAGCCGTGGGAATCATTATCGCTTCGCTTGCTACTGCCGTAGCTGTCATTGTTGTTTCCAGAAGAACCGTAGGAGGTCTTGTTTCTGTCAGAAGAGCTGTAGGAATCGTTGTCATTCCGCTTGCTGCTGCTGTAGCTGTCATTGTTGTTTCCAGAAGAGCCATAAGAGCTCTTGTTTCTATCGGAGGAGCCGTAAGAATCGTTTCCTCCAGTACGCGTGGAAGAGCCATACGAATCGTCGCGCTTGCCGGATCCATAGCTGTCGCTGCCAGCGCCAGTTCGGCCCGAGGAGCTATAAGAGGTCTCGTTGCCGCGGTTGCTAGAACCGTATGAGTCGCTGCCCCCAGTTCGGCCGGTAGAGCCGTACGACTCGTTCCCCTTGCTGGAACTGTAAGAGTCAGTGCCTCCGGTGCGGTTAGAGGAGCCGTAAGAGTCATTGTCGTCACGCTTGTTAGAGCCGTATGTATCAGTTCGCCCAGAAGAGCTGTACGAGTCGTTGCCGCCGGTGCGGCCGGAGGATCCATATGAATCATTGTCACGCCGGGTGCTGCTGTTGTTGTTGTTGTCCCCAGAGCCGTAGGAGCCGGTTACGCCGGAGCGGCCTGATGAACCGTAGGAGTCGTCGTTATCCTTGCGGTTGGAGGAGCCATAGCTGTCCTCATCACGACGGGAAGTAGACTGGTCGCTGTTAGTGAACGGCGAAATTTCACTACCGGAACTCAATGGTGCAGGATGTGTCACTCACATAGTTGTCACTGCTGTTGTTGTAAGACATTTTTAGGGAGTGGAAGTTGCGAAATGCGGTAATAATATGAAATAACTGAATTGAGAATAAGACCCAATTGAACTCGAGGAGATGTTAAACACTGTGTATGCTAGAAAACGTGTGGAAGGAATAGTAAGAATACACGATGTCCATGAGAGACAAGCGTCGCAGAAGCAGATATTTATCCTTTTCCCCAAGATAACGCACTCGCTCTGTTGATGAGGGGCAAATCATCGACACGCAGCATCAGGGAATCTCTCCCACAATAATCGCCACCAGCTAGCAAGTAGCTGGCACTCAAGGAGGGGCATTATTCGCAATCATGGCTAGCTGAATATCACTAGCATCATGTCCAGCTGCAGCATCTTTCTGCGTGAAAACGACGAAAATATGCAAGATGAGGCCCACGTTCCCAGTCCCGCTTGGTAGCGGGATCTCAATGGCCACGCCTGGTGTAAACGAAGCCCGATAAACCTGGAACCGCAGTTTGTAGGACTCCAGCTAGCGAAGCCAGCAGCTCGATGAGTTCATAACACTGGGGCTCCGCTTGGTAAATGACCCAATTGAGAGACTCGATCTCAATCACGCTGGGTAGGTCCCCGCTAGGATCGATGATCTAGCCCACGGTGCAGGAAGTTCGCCGCCCCAAGGGCCAAGGCATGATCGCGCCTTCAAGCGCATTCGGACGGTCCGTAAAATGCGGGATTCAAGCTGGAGCGAGGTTAAACTGCCATCGCAGAAGCGTGAGCTGAGGTGGCGAGCTCATTGTCGTTCCCGTCGTCGAAGCGCAGTAATTGTACTGCAGGTTGTGATGTGGGTGTCGTGTTGTTTGCGGGCCACGCGGTGGAGCTTTTGATATCAAGTTCTCAAGCCCGCCTCCACTTAATCCTCACTAGCGGTGGCTGTGGCATTTCACCGGCCTCAGGCCCTCAGCCAGGGCCAATTCTAGGCGAACCGCAGGACGGCATCCGAGGCGTCGACCGGTTTCGGAGGGCATTCGGAGCGCGTTGTTGCGTACTCACTCACCACTCGGGTGGGCATATAAGGACTGTGACAAAGCTGGACAACAAGATGTCCAATTCATTATGTGTGGTCGTTTCAATCTCCGTCTAATGCGTGTCCCAGAAGAGTTGATGAATGTGGAGTTCAGTGTTGCGGATGCTTGCTCTCCGTGGTAGTCGGAGGTGTTATGGTTGCGGAGGTTTGTTTTACCAGAAGGACTTCCTCCACAACTGGCAGTCTCCTCTATAACTTAGTTATGCTAGAGGTGGTCAATTTGATAGACTCTATATAATAATGTCTCAAGAACCCTCCCAAACGAGTGGATGATTTCAATCTTCTCTACTTTTTGTCAAGATTCATGAATATTATTTTATCTCATACTTTTTCTTTTAAAAGGAGACAGGAGACATCTCAACTCAACATTACCCTTGAAAACCACTACCACATTTAGCTCTCTTGAAATGACCGCAGATCTAAATCGAAGAAATGGTGGTTATTTTCCCGAAAAAGTAGAACAAGGGGTCTTTTTTTTATAAAAGCAAAAAATATATTTGTAACTGTCCTGGATAGTGTGAGACGTGAGGTTAGAATCGTCATACAAATACCGCTTCAGCGCTCGTCCAATCCATTCATGTCCACCGAAACAATATCAAGCTGTCAACATGGTGAATTTGGAATGCCAGTGCAAAACCCCCTCTCCCTTTCTTTTGTTCTTGAGATGCAACACGGGGCCGGCTTTATGCAGTTCCATATTGCTCTAACCTTTGAAACTTAGCCTCAAACAGCCTGCAGCCCCTTCATGGAGATAGAGACACGCCTCAAATGCTGGGAGAAGGCAAAATCGATAGATTGAATTGTTGTGTGGGTGAATGCATTGATTTTGTGTGTTATTTCTTTTAAAGAGTCCGCTGTATTTGAATAAATAAAAGGGACGGAGACGGCGGGTAAATGGGTAACAAGAACCTAGGGCTAGGGGGCTCAAAGGAGGTATTATGTGGAAAATAATATAGGATCGTTCCTCATATCTAGGTACATACATCGCTTAAAAGCATCAATGGGAGAAGGGTGATTGTGTATGGGCATGTGAACAAAGAGCAAGTACAGCACATTTTCTCTTTTGCCCTTGTCTCGATATTGTAAATCATTGCATGCTGAGAAAAGGGGGGAAGACAAAAACTGACCGATGGCTACATACATCCATCTCGAAATCTTGGACAAAGGCAAGTTAAAAACTCAACCCCTTCGGGCGAAAGTTTGACAGGGTAAACGCCAGATAATACATGTGCACCACGACTTAAGACGTAGGGGAAAGATTAGGTATCGGCTTCAATATTTACCAAAACGACAAAATAGATACGAAGGTTGTCCCAAAGCAGACCCTGAATCCTAGATAGTTTTTGTGATATTGGGGGATTTAAGAATGAGGAAGCCAACAACAAATAAACGAAAAGGTATCAGAGGTGAAAATTATCAGAGTAGATAGAGAGATATATGCGTATGTATTGAGAAAGGATATGGAGCGCTTCGCACAACAACATGGCTAGAGGAAAAGAAAAGACGTCTATACAGACAAAACAAGCAGCTGTTAAAAGATAAGCAGCTCTCGTATTAGCGAAATCCGGTTGGCGGCCATTTGCATATTTAACAGCAAGGTTCACGGACCAATAGGCAACCAAATGGACAGAAAGTAGATCAGAAATGCTCTTTCCAAAACTTGAACCGCACTTCATTAGTGGCACAATCATGAGCGGCCTTCTTGATCGCCTTAGCTGCCGGATTGGGCCCACAAAAGTAAACACCGACATCCGTCCGCAATGAAGCGTCCAATCCGGACATATAAGTTTGATCAGCCAGGCCGTTCCGTAGTGCTGTGAAAAATCGCATAAAGTCTGGTCGGCCGAATTTGGTTCCTGTCCGCAATTCCGTGAGCGGATCTATGTCCTGGCCGACGGAGTTAAGGTAGATATTTGCGGCGGTATCTTGGTCAAATCGTTGTGTGAGGTAAGTGTGAATACGCAAGAACTCTTGACCATCTCCGGCTTCCGCTGCTGATTGGGCTTCCAGCGATGAAAGGAGGGCATGGAACCACTCGAAGGAGCTAGTATCCTTGCAGACCCAGATGAATTCGACACGGCGCAGACGCGTTGGTGGATTGGGTGACGCTCGTAGATGCCATATGTTTTTAAGGATTGAAGCCCAAGGGGTAACGCCAATACCTGTTCCGATGAGAATAGCGATCTCATTGTTGAAAACGTCTTCTGCGGGAGCTCCGTAAGGTCCGTCGATTCGAATGCTTGGCATTGTCTGTCCGTTTTGCATGGCAATTTCATACATGCCCAGCGGGTCAAGGCCATCGATGTCCTTTGCTTGTTGTGGGCCACAACCTAAACGGTTACCCAACTGTCTTGTCCAATCTCCAACCTGCCGTATGTGAATGCTGACGTAAGGGTCAAATGGACAGGAAGTGATTGTAAAGGGATGCCATTGTGCCCTTGAGACGTCTGGAACATTGATGAAGAGCCACTGGCCTGCTTTGTAGCGGAAGCTGGGTTTGTAAAATTGGATTTCCATGGCATCTTTTGTGACAAAAGAAGTTAATAAACGTGCTAGCCAGAATTCTCAGGAGCATACACATACCGTAAGGATGCCTGACGACTTTCGTAATTTCTGTAGGTTTCGCTGCTCGAATTTCTCGGTAAAGCCGTTCCAGCAGGTAAATGCCTCCACCCCAGAGCTCCCATCTCCAACCTTCGTAACCGAGGCAGTGATCCCAAAAGTCCTTTCCTGCAAGTGGTGAAATTGGATCAACTGTATCTCGGACGAAACAACCTGTAGCATGTGTGTAAAGCCCCAACATAAATGGGATAAATAGATGGTGTGTATACCAAAAAGTCTCGAAAGCCTGTTGCCGAATTCTGTGATGTGCGGTTGTGTACATTAATAGCATGCAGAGAAGCATGATATGGCCCGTGATCCCACCAGCCTGAGTGTAATGAATCTGAACAGCAGTCTCGGGACGCACTTGAGACTTCTCGACATTGAAAAAGCTGTAACATCTGTTAGTTACCTTGACAATATTAAAAAAAACTCGAAGCCATAAATACAAACATACTTCACATAATGAGCAGTCGTATGCACAATTGAGAAGAAAAGTAAAGAATATGCCACCTGGCGATGGAACCACTGGGATTCATCCAAAGGAATCCAGCGAATCTTCGGCCGCACCCATCTCAGGAGTGTCCGGCACATGGGCAACAGGATCAGGCCTGCGTCAATCGAGAGAACTAAGCCGGCACCACGAGAAATCCATACCGAAAATCCCAGCATATTCAGAGGTGCCAGACGAGCGTCAGAAGCCTGTTTCCACCTGTTTTTACTCGATCAGAATAAACAATCCACAAAAGCCCGGCGAATTGATGGGATAGGATACACTTACCATCCAAAAGCAAACATGCCTATCTGCAATCCATGGAACAGGAAATAAAATAGGATCTTCGAGCCACTGAAATTCGATTTCCACCACGCCGAATTCATGGCTGCGAAATAGTCACTGATCCACGTATCCAAACGATGAGTGATTTGGGGTTGAAATGCAACAAAATAAACACCGTGAAAAACTGCCAGAAACTGCCAAAACCAGGGTATTAAGTAATAAATAGCAATAAAAGCGGAGGAATGACGACCAGCGATTCCTGAGAGAAGAAGAAGCTCAAATCCAAGGGCGATGCCTTCTGGAGAGAGCGGCCAGCACAGTCACAACCAAGCGAAGGAATCCGCACTGAAAAGATAAGAATAACAAGTGGGAAAGAAAGCAGGTATTATATCGCGGGAAAGGGAAGAGATGAAAGTAGCGGAGGTAGACCTGTAGTCTTAACGGGCGCCTCTCCGAATGAGTCCAATGGTACCGAAATATTAAACTATAATATCACAGACCATGATCTCACTTTTCGAGAGTCCCCTCTCCTTGAACCACTTTCAATGCTCCCAGAACCGGCACTCCTGTTCCTCCTGTACCGTTTTAGCTCAGAATTTTGTTGAATCCAGTTTTTTGCACTATCCATGTATCCCCGCTGACAATTCGCTTGATACACTCAGCGTACGTCGATATCAGAAGGTTTTTTTTAGCTTCCCCCTCTCCCGCCCATTACACTCTTTCCGGGAATCAACTTATGGGGAAAGTCAAAATTGAGAAGGAGATGATGGTAGCCGGTCTTTTTTCCCGCTCTGGTGATGTTGTAACTATGCAGTGGCGCAAGTTGGGGAAATGATGGGCAGAAATCGTGGCTCGTTTAGGAAGCAGGACAAAACCGAGGAGATCGGAAAACGAAGGAAATCGACGATAGCGCGGTTTGAGAAGCGTTGGAGATGCAGCTCGTGCTGTCGCAGGGTGGAATTGGTGATTTATGCCTTGTCTATATAGGATAATGGATGGTGGCCCCCGTTTCTGAAGCACTGATGAGACGATAGCAAGCGCGCCTGGGAGCCGGGAACGAAGTCGACTCAACTTCGTCGCTCGCTTATTCCGACTGGAATTCTCTCCAGCTATAACGCGCTATTGTTATTACAACAACTCCTGTTGTTCGCGTTGGTTGTGGCCTGAGGTTGTTGCCGCCGAGGTTGGCGGTGGTTGTAAATATTCGGCTGGACGTGGTCGGGATGCGGCTCTTTCTTTCCAACATGCACCGCAGAAATCAGTCAACGGCGGTGCCAAACAACCAACTATCCAACGCGAAGATTCCACGAGATCCCGCAGTTGTCTTCTGGTGCAGTGAGTGGATATGGCAGCAAGGAATCTTCTGTGCAGATAATTACTGCCTGTCAATTGTTCCTGGGAATCGTTGAGACTGCGAAGGCTCAAGGCTGCGCGGGTCTGGAGGATTATGGAGGAAGGCTAGTACTACACCAGCAGAGGAGAGGATCGGACAGAGAAAGATTGTCCCAAATGGCGTCTACTAATCAAGTGACAAAGTTGATACAATTCAGCATGTGCATTTGATGGCTTTAGCTGGTGGATTGAATGTGATGGTATCCTTATATCTACGAATGAATATTAACTACTGCCCCATTCAACGCTCGATGAGTGGCCCAGCATCGGATTGCTCCCTCACTGTCACATCTTGTTGGATATGCGCTATTCTTTAGCGAGATCTTCGAGCCTCGGCGAGCAAATAGCCAGCGGCATCAACTCTGATGGGCAGGCATTCTGCCCATGACTGGCTGTCGATTCGACACCAAGGCTTGGAATCTCGCTCGTCTCCGCTAATGGCTCCAGATGTACGGAGGAAACTGCTCGGAGGACTCTATCAGCTTGCTGTTGGCTTTTGCCCCGACTCTCGCTATTATTAGCTTTAGGGTGCAAGTAGCACCTGCACCCATATCTGACCTCAACTCCGAGAGAAAGCCGGCCTTGGGCGCTAACTTCTAGATATCCGCGCCCATGGACTAGTCCCTCGTGGCCTGGTAGGGACTGATGGCGGCAATGCGGAAGGGTCTATCCGTTCCATTGGAACAAATTTCCTCCCTTTGAGGCTATTGGTAAGTTAAATAAAAGAAATGTGCACCATGCTTTGGCTTGGATGTGCGAGAACTTCCTGTTGGGGTTTCATCTTGGAGAAATCAGGGACAGTCGTCCAACCCAATACCCAGCCACAACAGTGGTGCGCGAGGAGGCTAATCAGGTCAACCGCGGGGATTCCACTCCTAAAGACTAAAGTTGTCCCACCACATTGCCAAGACGCTGATTTGAGTTGCTCATGCATGGTAAGTCTGCGGGGATCCTTGTAAATTTTGTGATTCGGCCTATCATGTGCATTCTGCAAGCGCTCAATGACATTCGGCTCACTTGGCATTTTTCTTCTTCTTTTTAGTTGAACCAACAGAGACGAGGCCAGTCACTGCTCCAAGGGAGGGTCAGAGCGCACATCCTGGGCAGTCAACCACCAAAAGGCTAATCGGGAAAAAGGACCATCTTTAAGTGTTGTGTTTCTTGGGCTATTTTTAGCCTTTTCTTCTGAGGTTGATGCAAGCCCGCCCCCTGAGGTTACGCGGTTCTAGAAATCTAAAAAGGGAGTTGAATGGACCCTTGAGATCTTACGAACTGTGGCACAGGCAAACGCATTCGATATCGCGGACCTTAAGGGGATAACAAGAGTAAAATCGAAATGAACCTCGCGGCCCACCAGATTTTCCTCGTAAGGAAGGCATCGGCTCCGGATTACGCGGGCGGGTCGATTTCGAGGCCAACTAACGTATGGCCGAGCACAAGTGGTTGTTAATCCTGTGATCATGCGGGATTGTGAGCAAAGCTCTGAATTAGTTCTCCTCCGTTGGCGGGGTGGTCTCTTGCGGGTCAGTGTGAAGTCAAGCATGGCAAAACACTCGCGCATCTTGCTAGCTTACCGCCGATTGCCAGGAAATTTAAGTTTAGGTTGGCGGGATGGAGCCAGTCTTGGAAAAATCCGCGCAATGGGCATCCGATAGAAACTCGGAACTACGAGAGAACGGGGTAATTTGCAGGTACAACTGCATACATCCGATGCTGTGCTCGGAGTGGGATGGGGCCCTGTTCTCTGGAGCGACTGACTTTGAATGGCGATAGGAGTGACAGTCGTAATGTGCTGTACCTGCAAATTTCCAGACGATGGTGGTGATTTTCCGCTGTTGACTCTCCTTCAGGATTGGCTTTCTACTTTCCTTAACCCAAGGGCAACGAAGAAGCTTTTCCTAATTGCTGAGTCCCCACCCTCAGTCACAACTGCTCCGCGCGTATCTCTCCATGTCAAGGCATTTCCGATTTTATCTTTCATCAACAACTCAACTGATCGACCTCTCCTCACTCATCCTCTGGTGGCCTGGGTAAACTCTCTCCGTGATAGATACGTCAGCTGCAGCGATCGTGGGATTTAACACTTTCAACCAGTTCCCATACTTTGGCCCTTGAATTTACTCCACACTGATTGGGCCCATAATCGTCCGTTGGCCAGAAAAGGAGAGAAATGCGAGAAGCTTTATGCATGATGATGCACTTTGCACAAATTCTACCGTTCTCTCCATGCCTGGGTAGGCTTCATGCAGGAGTGGTTCATTTTCACTCAGCCAAATCTCCGTTCCTCTGCTCCCAAAGTCAGTGCGCACTACATGATCGACTAAGGATCGCCTCGACCGTGACCTGTTCGGTTTCTTGCCTGCTCGGCAGTGCTAGCTTCCATGCCGCACACATTAGCCTGGGACGAAGTGGGACCCGCCAGGCAAGGCGGGAGCTCCAGCTTCCCCATTGGCCGCTGCCAGCTCGTGTCTCGTCAGAGTATCACCAAGTATCACAACCCCCGCTCTGCTTCATTATTCGTTCCACCATCCCGCCAACAAGGACTCAAAGGGCTTTTGCCCGGGCACTGCCAATGAAGCCTGACCTGTCAGGCTCCGTACTCGCAGTTAGCCCCTTTGTGAAGCCTAATTCCTTGGGCTTTGTGAGGAGAAGCGCAAAACGATGATCATATTGGACGGGAGTTGAGTCAATATGAAATCATTTCAAATGGCGCGTGTTGGCAGTGTGATGGAGCCATTCTGAAGGTTGTTCTTTTTCTACCATTTTAATTAATGGTCTAATATCTGGACTCGCTACGGGCCTCTGCCACCACGCAAGTAGAATTCAACCATCCTCACAATCCCAGCGCCAAGGGAGCCAGCGGCAGCGAATCGCATCGTCGGAGGCTTCTGAGAGGGGTGTTTTGCTCCCCCCGGCGCCTCCAATCTCGGCGCATATGCTCCCTCATATTCAGCAAACATTCCCGCCTTTTGAGTTAACAGATCCTTCGCACCCAAACTATCATACAGACAAACGTTGACCGCTCTACGGAGTACATAATAATCATAATTCAATCAACTCATTCGCTTCTATCCTCAGATAATATCTCAATTTTAATGTATGTATCCATTGTTGCCCTCGACCTTCTCCAATTCTCTAAACCACCAGAGTTACTAATTTGTGCTCCCAGAATCTGTAACAACTCCTAAACAACCTCCCCTGGGAACGCCTCTACAATTAGTTTATGCGCATTAGACACCGTACAAGTATCGCATAGCTATAAACTCCCGCAGCCATTGTCACAGAGCAAAACAAGCCGATCACCAAAGCGACAAAAAGACTCATTTCCTGTCTCAAAACTGCTCTAACTTGTCCAAAACCTCCCACTGCCGACTCTGCCACCAAAGTACAGTACTCAAGCATTTGTTGAGTTATTATCCTTCCTACATTATCCGCCGAAGCGCCCTCTTCCCCTCTCCCCATGTCTTGTCGATAGCCGTGAGGGAAACAGCATCGCTGCGCGAACGCTATTTTACCTCGACCGATATTTGTTAGCAAGACGCCGAGCCTAAAATTCTCATATCCTATCCGCCTGTCTTTCGCTGGTCGAAAGAGTGTTTTTTTTTCGCAGACTGTGCGGTCCAATTTGTAGGAACTTTGAACCGTTCAAACTGAGGGAAGTCACATCTACTTTCACCTGTATAATTCAAGAAAACGACAGGACGGGATAGGATATATTCACGATGGGAAAGTTGATCAAGAATCATTGGGCTCGCCTGATCATTCTGACGGCAGCGGCACGTATGTGTTACATGCTCCCCTGACACCCATGAAAATGGCATTTTACCACCCGACATTCCGTCGCTAATAATGATATTTCTTATTTTCCAGACCAATGTGCCGCCGGAGTCCACGGTTTCTTCTGGCCCAAAGTCTTTTGGGACTTTCTAACAAAGAATCTCGACGGCGCCGTAAAACCCGTTCCTGTCCTACAAATTCTCAACTTGTTGTTCGGAATCTTATGTCTAGCTTGGGAATGGCCATTGAAACCCCTCGCCGGAACTGCGATGCACCGTAGCATTGAGATACGATTGCTGGTATTTCCTATCAGTACACTATGTGCGATATTGCTATATCAGGGGACAAATTCTGCGCTTTATTACCTGATCGGAATGGTTGTGTATTTCTGGGCGTATAGTGAAGGAGAGGTGCGTGATTTTATATCAAAAATACCCCCTATCGGCTTGCTGCTATATATCCATTTACTGACTTGATTATTATTTTAGGTTGTCTGCGCTGAGCCATGGACACTGCCCAAGAGAATAAGACCTGGCCAGGCGAAAGTGTAAAACAAAGGAAAAACACATAAGGAACATGAACGCTTTGATTCCCGCGCCTTTATGGGCTTATCGGCTTCGCTACACTTGTCCAGCGCGCCAGCGGGGAAGCTAAGAAGCTGTGGTTCAACAGAAAAACTTCCCTTCCATCCGATTTTAGATATATACCCATTTGTCATACTGCGTATATAGCTCCCCTTCCAGCCTGTCTCCCAGACAGAGCGTATATATATGTATCTCTCCTATTTTTCATGTGATATATGTCAAGCATTTACAGCGTTTCTTTTTGATTCTCCCAATACCTATTTTCTCTCAAGCCTACCTTAGCAAAGTTTTCCTGGCCTGATGGCGTTTCTGGCGGGTTGTCATCCTATGTGTGTATGTAATGTACGAGGACTATACAGGCGGCGGGTATTATCCTGTCATTCCGATAATGTTTCGATTGTGCAAACTTCATTCAAAAATAGGAGGAATACTAATCTGGTCAGCTTAATTGTTCATAATCTGATGCATTCGCCGGTAAATACTAGAACTCTGGTTGTTCTGTTGTGAGTTGGTGCCCTGTATATAAACTACAACCCGCCTAGGAGCTGAAAAAGAAGATTGAAGTAAAGTCGAGCTCACATGCAACATTGTAACTCTATCTGCAGCTCAGCGAAGAGCTCCACTGATAGAATGTATCCTGCCAGCCGTCCAGTATACCCCTTTGCATCTTTAGCATGCTTCCAAATGAGGGTAGTTGTAGTGTGTTTATTGATGTCAGATCTAGTACAACCACGTTAAGCTACATTAGAAGATCAGAAGAGCAACTGGTATTCATTATATTATATTTTGTTCCGATAACATGTTTCCGAGCACATCTACCGCTCCATCAGTTGCCAACATAGAAATAAGGGTCTGGCAAAGATAACCCCCCCCTCTTCTGGCAACAGATACGGTTCTCACTTCTCAGTGAAGCACAAAGGCTAGGCGAAAACGCAGTAGCCAGTCTCCGATCTCTCCTATCAGTTGAGCAGCGATATAAAAACCTGGCTAGCCCCAGACAGCTCCTGTCACCCAACGTGAGGGGAAGCCGGTTCCCCAGCTGTCCCGCCAAAGGTAGTGATCCTATTCTACTGTGGGAAACCCGCAGAAAACACCCCCCCCCCCCCCCTTCCTCCCCATCTGACAGCGCATACTCCTGAGTGACTTTAGAGAGACATTTGGCCCCAGGTTGAGAAATTCGTTAGGGCAAGGACTATAACACCACAACCAGCAAGCCGGCCCCCAGAGGCCCGATTCGAACCACAGATGTCTCTTTTATGCTCAGCAGACATATGGAGCCTGGCTGTTGCAATCTGGGAAATCCTTGGCGTGAAGGCCATCTTCAGCAGCGGATTTGTCCCTGAAGTTGGGGTGGTATTTCAGCACGTCGATATGCTGGGCTCAGCTCATGCCCTCAAGCTGGTGGGAACGCTGGGGGGATGTTGTCTCCCTCATATAGCATTTTGATCAGGATGCAGACATGAAGCCAGTCCGGTGGATGTCCACTTGAGCAAAGATATTCCGGTATCTTGAAGAAGCACGCTCAGGTTGGCTATATTGCAGCCTATAGTTTTGAAGAATTTGCTGGAATCTTTAGCAGAAACATAGGCAAGTCAAGTATTTAATCGGGCCAAATATGCACTCCGCAATCCGTCCCTGGGCTTTCTTCTGGTCTCTTCTGGTTCTTGGACCAGTACTCTGTATACGCAGCAGAGGCTGAGTACGGATAGTATTGAAAGGATCTGAAGATTCGTTAGTTGCTCGTATAAAAATGTGTTGGTCAGAAAAATAATGAATATATCATTGCTTTCATGTTTGTTGCCTAGAAGGACTGCGGCTGATTGAAATAAATATTGGCCGTCAACCTCCCGTGATCGGATATTCCAGTGAACCTGGAGCTGGATGATAAGTAATCGATTTCTCGCATAACAAACTTAAAAGCAAAGTTTGAACCGAAGTTGACTCTTGTCCGTTATTGACCCGACGAGAGCATATGATAGACAATACATTACAGACAGACAACACATGGAAAGCGCAATGCCCTCCATTAACGATGACGACAGGGCCGATGGTGACAACATACCCCCGTCGCCTTCATTCAAGGGGAACCTCGATCGCTTCATCTATGACTCTCCGCCCAAGAAAGGCCCCTCAGTGCAGCAGACACCAAGCCCAGGGGCCGGGCGCAAGTTGAAGCGAAAGTTCTCCCAGGGCAACGAGGTAGAGGTGGATGCAGCAGTTTCTCAAGAACGCACGCGCATAACCCGCTCCGTCTCCCGCGCCTCCGCAGGCCTCCTCTCGCCTTCACCGCAAGAGAAAAGTCGATCTGAACCCTCCTCGCCGTCGCGCAGGACCTCCGGCCGCCAAACACCCAATACTGGCACCACCCTCACCGCTCGCAGGGGCCTCTTCGCATCAACTCCTAACCTCACTTCCGCCGTATCTCCAGTATGCAACCTCCGCGACACCATCCCCCACAACCTCATCCTCCTCTTCATAGGCGTTAACCCGGGCATCATGACCGGGCAGACAGGCCATGTCTACGCTCACCCTTCCAACCTCTATTGGAAACTACTTCATTCCTCTGGCATAACCGATTACCGCCACCCTCCCTCCGACACCTACCGGCTACCGGAACTGTATAGCGTCGGCAACACCAACATCGTTTCCAGACCCACGAAGGATGCTAGCCAGCTATCTAAGAAAGAGATGGATGACGGGGTACCGGTGCTGGAGCGGAAAGTGAGAGAGAAGAGGCCAGAGGCTGTTTGTCTGGTGGGCAAGAGTATTTGGGAGGCGGTGTGGAGGGTCCGGAGGGGGAGGGCGATTAAGAAGGAGGAGTTTAGGTACGGATGGCAGGATGAGGGGGAGAGGATGGGGAAGACGAAGGGGTGGAAGGGTGCCAGGGTGTTTGTGGCTACGACCACCAGTGGGCTGGCGGCTGGGATGACTATGGCAGAGAAACAGGCCGTATGGGATGAGCTGGGCGAGTGGGTGAAGAGGAGGAGGGATGAGAGGGAGAAAGAAGGGATTCCGAAGGTGACGGTGGTGGAGGATGTGGAGGGGGGTGATTGATGGTTGATGGAGTGATTCTTTGCTTATTCACTTGGAAGCGGGTGTTCTTGGTGTTTTGACTCTATTTATTTTTATTTTTATTTATTTTTACATATACTGTGCAGTCCGTTGGGTGGCCGTACTTTTTGATAGTGTTGTGAATTTGTGGAAGACAATTCTCAGTTGAATCGTTACATACTGTACAGATAAGATAGAGTCCCTTGCTGTACTATAAAGTCATATACACATCCCCAAAGCAGTATTAGTCCAGAGATATGTAAAGCGGATGCTCCTTAAAACCAGAAAACCTCTTATGTCGCCTTACACATCCACCTGCCGCGATGCTTCTCCATATCATGCTGGTTCATCATCACCGCTACTCGCATCTTCTGGCATATGAAGAGGGAGATCTCTAGTGTCCCCCATCCCGGCCCTCCCTTCGCCCCTGTCTTCAAACCACTCTTCCAAATCTACATGAATCCTCAACTCCTTCTCAACAAGCACATTCCACACTTTCCTCAGCTCGTCCGGTCCCATTATCTCTCGTAGTCCCCTCTCCCGAAACGCAAGCAACACCAACTCCTTCGCCCATGGACAAGAATGTATCGCACGGTAAAGCACCGATCGTGCACGACCCCACTCTGATAGCGCAAGCTCGAAAAGTACGTAGAGTTTCCAGGTGGAAGCGCTGGATTGTCCAGATGGAGTAGCGACGGCTGATTCAAAAGCAGCACGGGCAGAATGGACAGTGGACCCAACTGAGACACCTCGATGGAGTTCGGCATATATAGAAAAGAGATGGGGGATCAGCGTCGATTTTGTCGAAAATCTCATCATTGAATTCCCATTGCCGTCGTCACCAATACATGTTGTCGGGTGGGTATGTTGGCGTAGCACGGAGCGGACGCGGTCCTCGATCCGGAAGCGAGATTCGTTCCAAGTAAAGAGACTGAGGAATAAGGTGTTTTGTGGAAACCGGGAAATGCTGTCTAATAACTCCGACCGCAGGAGGGCAGGTTGGTATATCCTGGTTGAAGTGGCGTGGTGATACAAAAGCTTCGCTTTCGCCTGGCGGAGCAGTTCTCCGAATACTGCGTTTTCTAGCCGATGGGCAACGAGACGAGAATGGCTGGTGGAATAAATGTTCATAGGACCGTCAATGAGGAGTTTCGTAGCCAAATAAAGCAACAATGCGAGGCACTCTACGGCACTGACAAATATGTCAGGTTTGCGAGAAGTGAGGCCATACTCCCGAATTTCAGTTAATATCTGCATAGAATGTTAGCAACTCCGCAACCCTCAGAAAATACTGTTGGGCACGCTTACCCTGTTAGTCTTGAGTAATGCACCAGGCTTGATATCTGTGGTGGGTTTCAAGTCATCGGCAAAAGCGCGTGGATCTGTGGTGTTACCGGAAATGGCAACTAACAATCGAAGCGCTTTGTCGTGGTCATGGTCCGCAAGTACCTCCCACACCCAAGTTCTCCATAAGAGTATGCTACCTACTTTATACTCTTCCTTGAAACGGTCGCTCATCGATAAGGCTGTGGTCCAAACATGCTCTGCTGTCGTTATCTGACCACTGCGACTTTCAATCAGAGCATAGGCATTATATAGCCGCAGGTTCGAGGGGCGTTTTTTCAGGAGGTTCTTCGCATACTTTTTCGCCTCCTTGAGATTGGAAACGAATTCAAGGGCAATAGTAAACTCTGCAAGATCATCCTGCTCAGGCAAACGATTCACCAAGTGCCGTAGTGCTCTCCTAATCCACTCTCCATCGAGAGGGCTGTGATCATTTAAATACGTGCTCTGCCACGTTCGAAGCTCTGAAAACCAGGTTTCATTAGCAAACAAGGTGTCTGAATTGTTTGAAAAGGTGGGAAGGGGAAAGGCGTTCGGTTGGTTTTGCGTAGAGTCTTGTCGGCCATAGAACATATCCGAGAACCACCTCGACGATTGGCCATCGATATCATCTAGCAAGCTGTTACGAATAAATGGATCGCTGCGCCATTGAATTAGAATGTCTGAATTCCCAGATGATGCTAGAGGAGGGAGTCCACAGAACATCATGAAAGCACCAATCAGTAGGTCGGGGGCATGGGAGAATGGAATAAGAAAATCGCTGATATCCGAAGACAATATCACTCGATATGGGTCGTCTTCTTGGACATCGTCCAGGGCGCGAGCCGGAAGGCGCGAATGGAGACTTTTCAATCGTTCAGATTGCTCCCAGGATTCAAATATTGATCCTTGATCTATTTCCCGGCTAGTGGGGTCTGACTTGGGATCAGGAGCTGCGCTGCCCCCGCTGTCCCAGCCTTTTGCACCAATTTCCCCTATTCTCGGGATCTCGCTATCCCAAAATTCACAAAAGGCAGGTATCGCAGTTGCCGCATCTTTTGATATATCAAATGATGTGGGATGGAAGAAATTAAACTCCAAAATTGCTTGCCATAGGCCGACAGCATGCTCCACATACCCCGCTTCTCGCATAAAGCGACTCAGTCGAAGTATAAGATAAATGTTGATGATGTCGAGCTCTGGGCCGCCTTTGCGCGATCCATTGATCTTCAAACAGTCGATGAAAATCGACCGGCATTGCTCATAGGTAAAATTGACAAAACGGGTTTGTTGAAAGTCCAAATATTTAATCCAAAGGCTGATGTAATCTGGGTTCGCTTGTAGAATGGCCTTCCACTTGTTCGAGAGCGTTTTGGTGTCATATAATGTTGCCATTTCGTCCATCATACCAAGAAGGAGACGATCTCGACGAGCCTTCGGTGGCAATTTACTCAATGCTTTCTCGTATATTGATATTTTAATATCAGCAACGCTCCTCTTCTCTGCCGTGGTAAGTCTGCGCTCCCCTTCACTGGCGGCAACTCCAACCAACGAATTCTGATGTTCAATGAGTTGCAGCCAGCCTTCAACGTCATCCGGGTGTTCTGTGACTCTTCTGGATAAATCGGCATTGCGACGGCGGGCATTTTCATCGTCAGAAACTAAATCTGAGTCTGAAACAAGCTCCAAGCCCTCGGGCGGCTCCTTGGATGGTTTAGCTTTGCCTTCGATTGATCTGTAGTCAATACCATTGTCTTCGGGCGATGACTCCCTAGAGTGCATATCCCCATAAAGTCTCCTACGTTTGCTTGACCCATCAGAAGTTAAGGGCAAGAAATCTTTCCGGGCGTCAATAGATGAGGTATTCTCTGGGGCCGGCCTCACTCGAAATTTCGCCTCCCGTTTTGGCATCTTCCGAAGGAATTCTCTATATTTTTGCTTTGGAGTATCATAACCAGCCGTACTGTGTCTGATTATCACTGTGTTGCCATCCTCGTTGTTGCGATCAATCCTATGGCTTGGTGGCAATCCAAGAACATTCCCTGAACCCGAGCGGAAATATTGTGGAACACTGTAACGGTTCAAACTGCCATATTCCACATTGTATTTATCGCCCTGTTTGTCTATTATGAATAACTCCTGCTCGTCATGCTTATTTGGCCGTTGTTGGGCACGCGCGCGCTGCGCCAATAAGGAAGGGTCTACAGCGTTGCTGCCCCCAGTATTCTGCCCACGGCGGTGATCTGGTGCATTCTTCCGCGAACCAGAATGACCTCTACGTCGTGCGTGTTTAGATTCATGTCTGGACCGTTCATGTCTGTTGGAACTTGTTCCTCTTCCATGTTCAGAGCTAACATCTGCGTTTGCCGCGGATGGGGCTGCAGTGGGTTGTTTTGGTCGGAAGCTCGCGAACTTCGGGACTGATTTCTTTTCCTGAAAAGGTATAAGTTAACTTGCATCCTACATGTAGTCGAACATAAAATATAAACACGCACCTTTGAGTTCCCTGAATCCATATCCAAGAGGTAGAAAGCTGTCTTGTTGCTTTGCGACAAGGCCTGTCTGGGGTAGATATCATGGTCGCGTAGACTTGCTGTTTATAGTTCTCCGGCTTCGGGAAAAACTTCCCTTTTGAGCAAAGAATTTTTGCGGCATTCAAAATATTTTGCAAAATAAAGCTTTTGATTCCACCACCACAACCGCCTTGGGGGATTTCCACGAAAGCTAAAGGAAGGGCTTCGGAGTTATATGAAATTGAATATGCTACTGGACATGGCCTTTTTCCCGTAAAATTTCAAAATCTCCCTAAGCTCTCAATCGCAATGGCGTCCTCGCTCGCCGCGCAGCTATCGCAAATAGCTGCAACCTCGACGCACCAGCTTGATTTAAAAGCCCAACGGGTTGCCCACTCGAAATCTTTGCTGTTCGAACAGAGGGATGCGGTGTCTCAGAGCTTTGATACTCTTTACCAAATATGTCATGAAGGATTTCAGGAATTATGTGCGCTGGATTCAAGATTCGCAAGATTCCGGCTTACGATATTCAGCGAACAGAGCAAGACGGAGGATAGACTTGAAATGAATGCAGAACAAAATCAAGAGCTGGATACTGTGTTGGAAGAATTTCTGGCACTTGTCGGTAGCCGTCTCCTACTTCAACCAGCTATCAAAGCGGTGGAGTGGCTGGTCCGTCGCTTCAGGTATGTCTGCAATCGCTTTGCCTCACTCCGCTGGAGCGAGTCCTAACTGACCATGAATCCTTCAGAGTTCACGAGTACAATACCGCCTTTGTCCTACTCACCTTTCTTCCATACCATACAACTGATTTGTTCAAAGTACTTCTGTCGATTTTACCCGAGAACCTCCCACCGGCTTTCAAAGTTTTAACCCCCTATCGACGGAGTTTGGCCCTCCCACCTCGGCATCCAATTGTCCATAGCGCCTCAACGAATAAACTTTTTTTCTCTTCCCTAAATAATTATGTTTTGCAGGTCAGCAAGGCTCAGGCCCATTATCAAGGGCTTCTATCTTTTTGGGCCGGCGTTGTAACGGAAGCTCTGGCTACCATGTTGGACTCCGCGAGCTCTGGACGACGAGAGGTGGAAAGGAGGAATAAGGAGGATGTTTTGCTTCAGATCCTTCCGGTATTGCATAGCGGATTTGGACTCACAAAGGTCCCTGAACTTATCATCGGTTGCTACATGCTTTGTGTTGTCATTGCAAAGAAGACCTCGCTTGAGGATACGGTCTTGGACGGGCTCCTCGAGGCTGTCGCTGGAACCTGGACCCAGGAGACTCGATTGGCAGCAATGACATGTTTATCTGTCCTAGCGCAGCACAAAAGCTCCCGCGAACTTCCCCGAAATGTTATCAAGTCTATCATTCGTTTCGAAAACTCCCTCGATTTGATTGCTGAACTCCGCGCACGATCCTCGGTGACTGGATTACTTCTTGGTTTGATCCATGGATGCACTAAGGATATTAGTGAACAGAAAGATCTGGCTCCGTTGAAATTCGTCAACACCATTATACAGCGCGACATTTTAGAGCCAGAAGCTCTAATTCAAGCAATGGTTATTGTTCTTCGAGCGGCGAACGATGTACAAAAATCTGGCCATATGGTCGAAGAAAGTCGAACAATACTCTCAGAAATTATGCAACACTTTACCGAGTCCGAGTCTTTGGCCCCTTTACTCCAAAATGCTATTCGGGAATCGAGCATTGATATTATGGCGTTAGAGATGGGCCTTGAAACGGTTCTTGAAAGTAATCAAGTTCCGATGGCCATCGAAGATGTCGAGATGGAAGATGTTTCGGACAGCGGTGAAAAGGAAGACCTGTTTGCTAAATCCCTGGAGCGAATCCCCAAATCTACCAAACAGGCTTCCTTTCTTGAAGGACCCGATTCGGCCGTTTTTGGTCAACTGGCACACGCATTTGTCCTTGCGACTGGAAACAAGGAAAAGCAATTGCAATTTATTGATTTACCTATTTTAAACCGGGGTTCCGCTCTTCAGGACACTCTTTATCTCTCTTTCCTCTTGCGATTTTGCTCTGGCCCATACTCGCCGTCAAGCAGAGCAGCAGCTCTCCAACTTATGGCAGACTGCCTCGCTGAGAATGCCTCTACCTGCATTGACATGCAAGCAACTCTACCATATATAATCTCAGCGCTATGTGATCCGTCCGAGAGGGTTCGAAGGGAAGCAGCCAGCCTGCTTGCCGCTTTTGAACGCTGTTGCGCAAAAATCAAAAAAGAGGACGAGCACAAGCCACAGCGCTCCTGGGGCTATAATATTCTCTACGGGAAGACCGAGCGATCTAAATCTCTTCGATGGTTATCTCCACGAGACGTATATAGAGTCGCCCATCGTGCCTTATTACCTGCATTGGAGGAATACGTACTGGACCCTGTCCAGATAAGAAATGTGTTGGAGAACACAATTCGTGGGACATCCGCTTCTGGCACCGACAATACTAAGGCTCCGGATTCTGAACTAAAAAAGTCAGTCCGACTGGATTTATTTACTTTCTTGTGTTCCCACACGATTAGCACCCCCGTTTATGCAGTAAAACTCCGTTTACTCAAAATTCTCAACCGCCTTGGGAAAGTTGGTTCTACTTCCCGTACAGAGGAGCTTTCTCCCCTTCTTAACCAATGGAAGCTCCTAGATGAGGACGACATAACGAAAATCACGAATACAGAACAAGTAGATGTCCATGAGCTAGAAGAGCAGATCCTTGACACCGTGTCTGGAAAGCGCAAGAACGCAGTTGATATTCTCCTCTCAGCCGTTACGTCTCAGTCTAAGAATTTAAGGCCGGCCTTTACAGACGCTGTTTTCAAGCGCCTCAGCGAGATCTGGCCATCGCTTAAGGAGGATAGTGAAGTCAGTGCTGCCGATACCTTCCTCCAAATGGCTCTAGGGCTCTCTGCTGGACATGAAGGACTATCCAATCTGTGCAGGGACCTCCTCCGGACAGTCGAACTCTCTGGCCCTATCCTCGTTCGCTTCCTCAACAAGATATCTACCGCTATAATTGACACGGAGCCGCAAGCGCCTGCCGCGAAACGACGGCGGACTAGTCAGAATAACATGGTCGCAATGAACACGAGAGATCCGAAGGAGTTAAGTCAGATTATCGGAAAAGTGACGTTTATCCTTGAACTTATCGATGGGTCAAATCCAGAAAACCATCCTCAGCTCTTAGGGGGCCTTTTCCAAACCCTTGCTGCCCTGCACCACTTGAAACTACAGCTTCAAGCAGAAATGAGTTACCTGCTCAGTCTTGTTCTCGGTATCATGCTTGCTATTATTAATAAAGCGAGAATGTCGCCCAAACATGGCCTGGATACCTCAGTCATTCGCGCCGACCTGATCATTGATTGCATTCGCACATCTCAAAGCCCGCAAGTCCAGAACACGGCTTTATTGTTGGTAGCAGGGTTGGCATCAATATCCCCGGAAATTATACTCCATAGCGTAATGCCAATATTTACGTTCATGGGGTCCAACGTTCTGAAAAAAGATGATGAATACTCAGCTCTTGTCATCGACCAGGTATGTTGTGACCTTTGTATTTAATTTCTCATTGGAAGTATCTAACGAACTCCGTTTTAGACCATTGATCAAGTGGTTCCTCCTCTTATACAATCGTTGCGCAACCAAAAGAGAGACGTGGTGTCCGGTACCTCAGAGCTCCTGCTCAGTTTCACTGCTGCATTTGAGCATATTCCATCGCATCGCAGATTGAGACTTTTTGAAGCGTTGATTTCGAAACTGGGTGCCGAGGATTTCCTGTTCACTGTATTCGCAATGCTTGCAAATAGATACGGGACGGATCGGGACGTAATAGGGTTGATGACGTCTCTTGCAGCTAACACTGGTGTAGAACTACAGCTTAACGTGAGTTACACGGCATTTTGGGCCCTGTTCTTTATTCTTCTGCTAACTTTCGCATTGCAGGCATATACTAAGTATCTGAGCCTTGTTGGTGACGCTTTACTTCCCAAGCCGAATTTGTCCCGCACGCTTCTCGGGGTTGGTGGTGAGGATGGCCGAGATCCTCACAGAATAGCGACGGACCTGCTGCAAGTGTTATCTCACCTTCTGCAAAGCGCAGCACTAAAAGCTCAAATGACGAAGATTTTCACTTCTGATGATTCCGATGTGGCCCCCATCCACAACCTTTACTCTCGCATCTTGGAGCAATTACTCGCTCTGTCTGACACCGTTCGAGCCAACAAACCAGTTAGCAAAGCCTGTGGCGAGGCCTTGGGATCACTCCTGGGGACGTTGTCATTGATCGACTTCCTCGACACTATTGAAGTTCTACTTCAACGGCCCGATGATGACTTGCGCAGAAGAGTATTGAGACTACTAGAAAACAGATTAAACCAGAGCCACGAGCGAGATTCCGCCTCTCAGTCCAGGGTTTTGGCGTTTCTACCAACCCTTGTTGGTATACTTGAGGGCTCTCCTGATGTTCTCTTGAAACACGCCTCTGTTGCTTGTATAGACAAGATAGCGGAGAAATATGGAAAGAAAGATCCAACGTCGGTAGTAGCAGCAGCAAAAGTGGTTGCTGGAGAGAGTTGTATTGGCCAACCTGATGACCGCATCCGTGTGATTGGAATGCTATGTCTTGCTTCTGTCACGGAAGTCGTTGGCGAAGCGATTATCCCTGTCCTCCCTGCGGTCTTTTCTCGAGCCTTTGGGCTCCTGAAGGGTAGCTTGGAGTCGAACAAGAAAAATGCACAATTGCATGACGCAGCTTACTCCCTTATCAGTGCCCTTATTACTCATGTTCCGTGGATGATCTCGGATGACCCTCTGAGAAATATTCTCTGCCTATCTTTCAAATCCGCATCTGCAGATCTTCCTGAAAGCTCGGATGAGAACCGCCACGAAGCATTGAACCTCCTTGCAAGGCGGGTTGATGTTAGCGAGCTCTTTAAAGCCGTCGAATCCAATTGGTCGTCCGCTGTTTCTGAGGGGCCTCAGGTAAGTTATCTTTTCCAATTCCTTAATCCTACGTTTGCAATTAATTTACTCATCATTTTACAGGCTGTCAGTGAATTACTGGAGGTTACAAGCCTCTCTATCGAAAAGCACCCAAAATCGTCAACTGTCCAAAATGTCCCCACCTTGACAAAGCTATTGGAGAAAGCGCTCGATATTCGTCGTACACAGCTCTCTCAGCCAACAAAGAGCAGTTACGGAGAGGATGACGTTAATGAAATCGAAAGTCAAGTGAATGATATGGCGGTCAAAATGATTTACAAGCTAAACGATACTGTCTTCCGCCCACTGTTTGTCCAGTTAACGGAGTGGGCAACGGGCGGACTTCCGAAATCGGATGGTTCAGGAAAGCTGCTGAGACTTACCACTTTCTACAAGTTCCTCGCGGCGTTTTTTGGCACGCTCAAGGTAGGTTCACGCAATCCTTGCAATTTACATGATTTGGATAGGACTAATGTCCAACCCCCCATTCTAGTCTATTGTTACTAGCTATTCCAGCTATATTATTGAGAGTACAGTTGAAATCCTTAAGACCGCACGATGCAACGACAAGGACTCCAGAGGGTTATGGTTAGCCACTATGCAGATGCTTCGCAGCTCTTTTGAACATGATCAAGATGGTAAGCAAAATGCTAAAGAAAACTCCTCGTTCCCAAAACTTCTAAAGTTTAATATTTTCAGCAACAACCTCACTAACAAGCGCGAGCAGAATTCTGGCAATCCCCCACCCATCTAGCAGCGATATCCGGCCCTCTGGTCACACAACTCTCCCATTCTACCAACCAATCAAGCCTCAAACTCATCACCGCCGAAGCCATCCCCACCATAGTCGAACTCGCCGCCGCGGCGGATTCACCGGACAACCACAAGGAGCTCAACTCCGCAATCATGAGATTCATGCGCCCCGGTGTTAGTAGCACGGGTAGAAACGGTGGCGACAATCCGTACACTCGCCTCGCTGCTGTCAAGTGTGAGTTGAGCCTGACAGAGCGCTTGGGTGAAGAGTGGCTAGCATTACTACCTGAGATGTTGCCGTATATCAGTGAGTTGATGGAAGATGATGACGAGAGCGTTGAGGAGGAGGTGAGGAGGTGGGTTTTGGCTATTGAGGAGGTGCTGGGGGAGAAATTGGATGATATGTTGGTTTAAAAAAGGGGAGCGGGGGAGGGAGAAAAGGAAAATTAATTTCGTGTTACGGCTATTTTTCTGCGTGCATTTCTCACGCTTTAGTTTTGTTCAATTGCATTTATGGGTTGTTCTGTAATTGCAGAAAGCAGCTTCATCTTGTATATACGCTTGATATAAATGTTAGACATAGATACAAATATCCTACTATGTTTGCCTAGTTGCTGCAAATTGCCTATTGCTATCTTCATCTGGGAATCTTTTGCATGATTTTGCACAAAGAAAAACGTCATTCACAAGGGTATGATGTAGAAAAGCGCAGTTTATCCTTGCAATTGTGGCGTCCTAACAAATTATCTGAGCCAAAAATGTCAAATGTGATAGGGGCTATAACTTCCTAGCGATCATCTGAGGGAGGAAATTGGTAGTTAACAGGACAACCTAGAAGGGTTAAATAGGGGGTGGATTCAAATCGAGACCATCGACCGTCAACTTGAAAGAGTCGTTCCTCGAGTAGCTCCCCGCAACATCCAAATCCAACCTGCCCCTTTCACAGTCCTCAAAATCGACTTCTGTGATTAGGATGTGGCTGCTGTGATCACCACCATCCCCATCAGACACATTCCAGATTGGCCCCGCTAGCACATTTCCCATAGGGCCAATTATGCAAGAGCCACCGCCGGACAAGTAAGGGTCAGAGGACAGTGACGATGTGGAGGCTGCTCCCTTCTTGGTATCCACTGGATGATCTGGCCATGTAATTTCGTGTTCGTCTTCAGTTATAATAGATTTTCTATGGCATTTCGTGGGGTCAGAGACCGATGGCGGATCTGGATGTGGTTCGGAAGGGGGCGGTGAAATAGTGGCGAATGGGTCGGGATCTTGTTCCGTTATTCCCACTCCGTCGATGGCTGTGACATTCGCATGATCCTCCACTCCGGGTGATGGATCGTTCCCACCATCCGTTTCAGGGAGGGCTTCCTGGGTAGCTGTGGTAGTCGTGGCTGCGTTCGGATCGTTGCATGGCCACACAATCTCATGCGATCCTTCTTGGGTAGTTATCGAAGGTTGTCGTCGTCGTCGTATCGAACGAAGACTGGTCGATGGCTTGGCTTCAATTGTGTGGTGGCTTGCAACATTAGTATGTCCTTGACCCTCTGTGATCCACGAAGGAAGCTGGCTTTGCCGAACACATTGGTTAGCGGTCAAAACCACAGCTCTCCCTTCAAACGCCACTGTGCGCATTAATGGCAGCCAGGTATCGCGCGCGTCTGCAGTTGGGGCGAGGTAGAGATTCACATTTTGGGAATAGAGACTCTGTCGCAGCAGGGGCATGGCGTTTTCCCAGCATATTGCCGCTGCTAGAGTCAATTTCACCCCATTAATCTCAGTGGTAACCGCCTTCAGGGTGGACGGCGATCCTTGTGCCCATACTAGCCGCTCACTGCCAGTGGGCATCACTTTTCTTCGCTTCCCCAGTGTCCCTCGCTTGGAATCCACGTAGACGACAGCACAGTACAAACTCCCGCCGGCTCTCTCAATCAAGCCAACAACGAGGAGAACTCCCGTCTCCTGCGCGACCCGTTCTAGGTACTCCCTCGTACCATCGCCCCGATAATTCTTCCCCTTCGCAACCGGAAGAGTTCTTTCAATCCAGTCATCTCCAGCACCAACAGGGGTATCTCCAAGGTCAACTGCAGCGTGGAAGTAGTGCAGATACTGCTCACGGCCAATAGGGTCTCGAGCCCCAACGGCCGCACCAAAGGTGCATGTTCGCGGATAACCACCCAAATATGCTTCTGGGAAAAGAAGGACTTGGGCTCCACGGGACGCAGCAAGGCGCGTAGTGTATTCTAAGGCTTGGAGGGTATCGGACAAGGTATCACGAGTTCGCGATTGGGCGACTGCGACGGTTAACTTCTGTGGCATGATTGATGACTTCGGCGGCTCAGCCGGCTGAGTAGCGGGGGCTCACAAGTAAAATGGCCGAAGAGATATACGATCTATTTAAACGGTATGCAGAGGACGTGTTCACCCTCATCTCCATCAACATCAAGTAGGGACGGTTGAGCAATCTCTAATAAGTTCCGAAATGCGATTCCCCCGCTTTTGCGGGATGACGTAATAACCTGCATTGGCGCGCTTTAGCGCTTGGGAAGGGCGCGGAAAGGGCGTATGTACTGTACAAAAGGAGTACGCGGTGTGCATTTGATTCTTATTTTGAGCCGCAATATCCCTGAATTTGCGCCCTAGTCCTTGGAGCTGAAAATTCTAATGTTGAAGAAAGCAATCCCTAAAGATTCTTAAGATTCTGGCCTACGTTTTGTTTGGCATTTTGAAATTCATGTCGAGGGCGGAGGGTTTATGTTTCTACAGAACCTTCAATTGGAACTCCTGTACACAAAAAAGAGTTCAAGTATATATTTCAATGGACAATATTATTATGGGATATCAGTGGCAGTCAGATGAAGCGCGTCCTGCTTTCGAAAGCCGCCTATTCAGGGATCCGCAAGCATAGCCCAGCAGGCCTGCATGATCCCCCCCGCGGAACCATTCAGTCGCGCACATTAAATCGAGTTTTCCGAGAAGGCGTACCGCACGATGTGGCCGACGTTTATCACCGAGTGCAACAGCGAGCACCTGAATGACGAACATATCCCGTTCCAGAGCTTCTCGGCGAGCCTCTTCGTCGGGATCACTTCGTACAAATGCTTGGGAGTGGATGGCTTGTATATCGTCCACGTAGCTGAGGCGACATTTAGCGTCGTGATATGCCCCCCGGTCGAGCGCGATCGCCGATTCAGATATAATTTCTTCTAGTTCGTCGTTGAACTGTTTTGGAGCAGGAGTATTCCGTGAGTATGACCTCCATCCATCTTCCACTACCTTCAATCTGTCTCGTAACCCCTCTGCTCCCCGGACTGTGAAGGAAAGGGTGTTCTTGGTCTGAAACAATAACCGTACGAGCTCTAGCCGCAACCCTGAGCTCAAGTGCCGTTGCCAGGACTTATGTTCTGGAAAGCAGATCGAAATGTCAAGGCTCTTGATGGCAAGAGCTCCGAATCGGCGGATTAGATAGCATAGATGATTGTAGCGGCCCGCGTTGTATGCAAAGAGGACGTCCTTACGAACCTCAACTCCTTCCTCGATATTCCATCTCTGTTCCTCCACAAATTCTGATCGCTGGGTAACTCTCACGTCTGCCACCAGCCTTTGCCTTATTATTTTGCCCAAGAACCCGCTGATAGGGATATTCGGCTGGGAATAACGCCCGGCGTTCCCGAGCTGGTATATATGATAGCTGTCGTGCTTGGGTACGGTGATGGGTCCTATCTGGAAGTGGATCCACGCGTTCTTATGCAGCAAGATATGTAACGCTTCCTCACGAATCTGTCTATTAACGTGGAGAAGCTGAAGACACAACACTTTGTCCAGAGGCTTGTTTAGATCGCCGGGGGCATCCATGCTTGGGTCTACTACGAGTAGGTAAGAATAAATCTCGCATCGTAGTTCGATTGGCAATGATTGGAATCTTTTTCGGGGCCGGAGATAGCCTTCAATACTAGGGGAGTAGTTTCCATTAGATGCCCACGGCCGCTTTCTATCAGCATCTGGAACCCGCTGAAGCTCCATTCCGTAGTATGCAACTAGATTTTCCAGTCACCGGGTTTCTAAAAATCGTCGTGGTAAAATATGAAATGCAGATATATTAGCAAGCCGGGGAAAGGAATATCAATTTGATTTATACTTAGTTATTCCTGGCAGAAATAATAATTAGCAAGTGAACAAAATGATCAACAATGCAAATAATGAATGAAATGAAATAAGGAAAGGCAATCCGGCTAACTATACAAGACAATCACTTTGTTCCTCGGCGTTGAAACATTGTCTTTCAAAGACTTGAACGGGATTGACAGCCACTGTGAAAGCGGGCCTCCAGGTTATCGGCTTTGTCTGGCACTCGGCCAGAATAAGTGAACTTCACTACTGTTGTATCAGCCCTAGTATCAGTACACAAAAAGGAGGCAAGGAAATGGTAACAAAGCACACAAAGCCGAATAATATTTCAAACGTAGCACATTGTACTAAAGCACCAAGCCTGTTCACATCCGCAAGCCCTGTCACTTGGGTGTGCAAAGGTCCTCTAACCCGCTCTCGGGGGCTGTATGCAAAAGTAGGAGTCGAACCACCGACTCTCCCAGTGGTCAGGGAGAGCCTTGCGCAAAGAAGTCCCAGCGCTTGCTCGCTGGTAGTAACCGAATTTTAGTCTTCTTGCTTCTCACATTTCATAATGAAAGGCTAAGTTTGTGGTCGTGAGGTGAAGTGATACCCAGGAAAGGATAAACAGGATCAAGGAGTGGTGTGGTCGAAGTTCATAACGGGGAAAGATTGAGGCTCAGAATGGGGCGATGGAGCCTGGTCAAAGATTTATATTTACTTAAGAATCGTAGCAAGAACAATTTCTTTGTCCAAGATTCTCTTTAAAGGGCAACAGTAGAAAATGAAAGAAAACGTAAACAGGAAAACGCAAAACAAAAATATGTAGAAACAAACTAAAATTATATTCTTTAGAGCAATTGTTAAAATCTTGTAGCAACTGATATATTACGATCCCTGAATCCTGGAAAAGAAAATAATGGATGGGATCGTACTCAAAGATCGTTGTCAGGAAGGGAAAATGAATATTATTCTCTCTTCCCTTATTCTCGTCTCAAACAGCCCATCGCTGCCTAACCTCCCCAAATCTCCATAGGGAGAGAGGGGAAAGTTAAGGGATGGGGTGCATCCAGCTCAAGATCTGACGATTGAAAACGTATACAGATCGAGCGAGGAAAGAGACTACCTTCACTTTTTGCGCCTTCGAAAATAATTCATGCATTTGCTAGGATAGGTAGGCGATGAGTGCGCGCAGCAGGAAATCAGGATATGACCACAGCACCATGCGGAACCATTATATATTAATTTCGTTCGTTAATCTTCCGTTAAGTTTCAGCTTGGTTGAAGCCTAATCAAACTTACTCCAGGTTGCGCCGGCCAAGAAAATAAAAGCAGGAGGAAATATACCAGGATATAAAGCAACCCAATCACTGAGGCTCCGAGGACAGAACTGCCGAGTAGTGTACATGGTAGGCCAACGAAACGAAAGAAGAAAATAAACGCCGATTTCCACGCCCAGACTTGGATCAGTAAGCTACCTTTGTTCTCATATCCTAGATACACAATGTTAGCAAGACTGATATCTCTGTGGCATTTTGGGCCAAAAGTAACATAAGGGGGAGACATACCGCAATCTTTCGTTCGATTTCCCGTACCGACCTATCCAACTCCCCGGCAATCTGTTGTTTCTTGTCATTTGGAAGCAAAAGATACGTTTCGCAAAGGTCGCCATCAATGGTACCCTTCGCAGGGGCATAGTAACTCCTATAAATTAGATGATCTCGTCCAGCGAGCGGAGGATTCTGCGAGGAAAGTTGCATTTCCAGACTTTGGAAGAAATCCACCTCCTCACGACTGACAAACGGTACCAACATCGCCACTGTACCCTGAAGACCGGTCCATACGAGGACATCTCGGCCACCGGTTACTAATTGTGCCTTTTGGATGCTAGTAGGCAAGTCCTGAGGGTAGAAGTGGGCGACAAGGTTTAGCCTATTCGGGGCACCCTGTAGGTATTGTCGTTCATGAATCAAATGAGCTCCTGATCCATCTTCGTCGGCTTCTTCCGACGCCTTTTCTGGACAGCGGAGAAGCCATAGGTTCCCAAATTTGTCGCCTCCGGCAACAGTTTCATAATCCACCATTGTGGTGCAAGTGGTCCAGCGAGAAATAACATCGTCGACAAATGGGATGAGGCGATTTTCCTGGTATTTATAGACAACGTAGGTCACGCTTTCCTGTACGTCGCTGACAATAATTCGACTACCCTGTGTTTGCAAACCCACTACAAGGTGTGGGACAACTGAAGCCTGGCATTTTCGAAGCATCTGCCTCATCCCAAGGTCGTATATTCTCACATCCGTACCAATACCAGCTAGAAGCCGTCCCTGGAAGCCGAGCAGGGCCATCGGAGGTTGCTCAACTTTGGTTTTGTGGATAAATTCTAGCTCTTTGCCCTCTTCCTGGAATCTATACACATGGATGAAGCCGGCCGAAGAGGATCTTGGATTAACAACCATATCTTTTCCGGTTCCCACGACTAAGAAGGTTTCGTCATCTTGGCTCGAAAAGGTCACAGCTGCCACACTAACCGCAGCTTCATTTTCTTCAAGTTCGATTTGTGAAATAACGCTTTTCGAATTTATCGGATCAACAATTTGTATGCATGATGCCCAATGGCCAGTCCCGCGTGGGTAACCGAACTCTTCCGCCGGTAGGACTGTCGCATCACCATTGACGGCTTCAGAGTCATTAAGAAGTTTGGTTCTTGTACCTGGCGAAAGGATGTTGTTATCTGCCTCGATTACATAAAACAGTGGGTGTTCAGGGTGTTTGATAAAATGTCGCGGTGTATATTGAAGCGGTATCGTTTCCTGCAGAAGGTTGTTCTCCAGTTTCTCAAGAGAAAAGATCCTATTCGTAAAATGTCAGTAAATTTTACATCAGGATATGAGGGGGCAAAAAGGTATGAAAGGGTTAAGAGGTGCTTGAGTTTATTTCAGTAGGAACAATTGGATATTTAAATAATTTATTTATTCCGCATAGTCAATGTGTGACTCGGGATGTTGCTTCATCATGAAAACTTCATAGATATTCAAAAGAGGGAGGGAAATGTTATTACGTACCTAAGATTTTGTCCTTGGATGCCAACCATTCCCTCAACGCATTGCTCGCTACTAAAATTCCAGCCCCATTCCAAACCGACATAATCCAGCGGCGTAAGCATGAATGCTTTCGTTTGCAAATCCGAATAACCGAGCCAAGGACGCGAGCTCAGTGCAAGAATAGCCTTTTGTTCTTTCACAGAAACTTGGAAGAGTTTTACGGGTTTTAAACCGAGGAATCTGGTACGAGTATCTGATAGTTCCCCGGTCACTTCGTCAAGCACTGTGCGTAGGTATATGCCCGAATACAGGCCAATATGTAGATAAAGTGTGGATCCACCAGACGTGGAATCAGACATCGCCATAATTGATAGTGCTGATGGTGCCGATGTAAGTGCTTGGACAGACTTATTCTCTAGTGTTGAGTCTGGATCTAAGCTCAAAATACGGACAGTAGAGTCGTCGCAACCCACAGCGAGGAATGAACTTCTCGCACGTCCTTTTGGGACCTCACCCAGGCTAAGACATGTGACTGTGCCAGACATCTCTCGTTTCTCATCGTATTCTGCAAGTGAACCATCCGTATCCATCTCGAAGTAAACTATTTCACCGGAGCTTAATGCGACAGCGACTTGGCGCTCGTTTGTTGTTGCCGCAACGATAGATCGATGTTGCGGTGCTGGCCATTCGTTAACTCTTCTATCAGCATGGATATGGCGTATACCCTTCGGATGAACTTGGATTAGGGAATCTTCTCCTAGTTGCTGGACCGCAAGAGTTGGTGCAGAAGATAAGAATCCAGTATCTGTTACTTCTTCGACTGTTTCGCCAATGCTGAGAACGAGCGTTCCGTTAGAAAAAGACAAGATAATGTACGCATCAAATTCGTCTTCACGTGTGAGTTTAGTCGTCCAAACCGCTGATGGTACGCTTGGTAATTCAGATTCGACGATTTCAGAAACTTCCAAGCCGTGCTTAAGAGTGCGGAAGCTGCTCCTCGCGCCAGTACCGCAAATGGTGTATATTTGCGGAGCGTCGTCATCTGTCAAGTTCGCGACCTTGCAATCCATCAGTGGGTTCAATGAATTGATACTTTCGACGAGATTGAGATTTTCGTAAGGTCGTGGGTGAAAGTATGCAGGAGCAAGAGGTTCTGAAGGGTCTGCAGAGTATGAGTCGCTGCTAAACTCGATTTCATCATCGTCATCGCCAAGCTTCTCAAATTGATAGAAGTGGTGATTCCCCGTCTCGCTTGCGGCGAAGAGAAATCCACTTTTCAAAATACACAAGCTGGAAGCAATTGGTACAGTGTCAAAATACTTCAGTTTCAATCTTCTAACCTCCCCGGTGATCTGGCCATTGTCATCTTCCACCATATCGATGGTAACTTTGAAAAGATCCCCATCTTCCGTCTGCAGTAAAAAGAAAAATGCGCCACGCATTTTATGCATAACTCCAGCTGTTATGCAACGTTTTCGCTCTGGATTTTCTGTGGGCCCACTGCGACGCGGAATAGGTACACGGAATGCATCTTGATTTGAGTGGCGGTAGGTGATGTTGTCCTCTGCACACACAAGACAGCCACTAGGGCCGTCTGCGCCGCCGGGAACTTGAAATAGCATCGTCGCGGAGCGATCGACTGGGTCAGACCATTTCCTTACCACATGGTTCAAACCCAAGTCGAGTTCGTAGTAAACTAGATGTTTTTCCAGCTCGTCGTAGGCTTGGCCTGTGGGATCCTGATCTGCCTCCGCGTATTCAACTTCCAGGGCTGCAAATATCGGGTTGTCATACCCAACATCCAGCGCTGTCAGGGCAAAAACCAATGTCTGAGGTTTATGGGCCTCTAACGGCGATGATATCGTTAACTCTGCCTGGGTATTTCGATTGAGAACATAGACTAGCTTATTTTTCTCCACCGAAGCAATTAAGCATGCTCTTCCCTTCGGATCGACTGCCAAATATTGCCCCGGAATAACGCGTCGAATTCCCGATTTCCCGAAAGTTTCAAGATGGATTCTATTGAACCGGTTCTGTGATGGAACGTATTCGATAATGGTGATCCGTCCGGAATCAGACCCAATGATGATGTAATCTAATAAGACACACTCAGCATAGCTCAACCAAAGCTGCCAGGCGACAAGGGGCAGAGTTCAGCGGTGCGGCGTGGAATTGTGCGCAACAACAGGAGCTTGCGCTGCCCCGAGAGCTTGACGAATCACTAAAGTGGTCTTGATAAAGGGGATAGGTCAAGAACATACCTTTACTACTGCCAGCTAACCTAAAAGCCGCCAACGTCCGAATGATACCAAACACATCTTGGGAAAAAAGAGATCGGATTTTTCCCTGTGTCGGGTCCGGGCGATGGATTGTGAGCTTTGAACCAGACGCAGTGACAATCTGCTGTTCCTTAGTCCCTGCAAACTGGCCCAGAATTGCTTGAGTAATGGCTGTAGGGGGCTGAATTGTCAGCGAGTACATGAACAACGACGAAGTGGTCGCCATTTTGAGACAATATTAGGCGTTGAGGACGCCTATGCCAGACGAGAGCAGACACAGAAGATCTGGCACAGGCTAGCGGGACGTCAATTGCATTGTCATAAGTATAGAAGAGACCTAACACGAGGCCAAGGCAGTCCCTAGCCACTGGTATAGGTGCAACGAAGCAGTGGGACAATGGGACGTGGTGGTTTCGCACAGCAAAATTAGCTCTCCTGTGTGTGTGTGAGGTTGGTTGAGGTTGAAGTTGAAAAGGTTTTTGCCAGTTTCGGTGTCGTTCCATGCGGCTCTAGTGGCGCAGGCGAGCTCCCTTTCGGCACTAGCGCCGATCCGCCGCCTATTACGTCCTGCGGCCATGAAACACGGCCACCGCGGCTTCACCATCTTGTTCACTGCTGCATCAATACTGCTTCATTGTCAGATCAGCAGATATTGCTGTTATAATCCCCACTGTCTCTTTATATACCATACAACGTCTCAAGTTCATCCTCTAGTTGGGTTGTACGCCTCTTGTTTAGTCCTCTTCCTTACATTGTTCTTCCCCTCACTCCTCACTTGACTCTGTAATCATGGCGGAGGATAGTTCTACGGGAGAGGAATCGCCCATCACCTTCCACGTCAAATCTTCAAATGATATTAAATATACTCTGACGCTCGACCCGTCGACCACTATAGCTGATCTGAAAGCTAAATTAGCTGGCCCCGACTATGCTGATGTGCCGGCAGAACGACAACGCCTGATCTATTCTGGCCGGGTGCTGAAAGATGGCGATACGCTAGCTACTCATAACGTTAAGGATGGCCATGCTATTCACCTTGTCAGGAGCGCCGCGAGCAATCAGCGGCCAGCTCCCCCATCCCAAGGCACCAGCGCTGCAGCGGGAGACCGAACCCGATCAACCGGCGTGGCCAACGTACCAACCAACATCGCGGCCGGGACGGGAAATAATCCATTAGCAGGACTTACAGGCGCAAGATATGCTGGGTTTGCGCAGTTGCCAGGCGCTGGTATGTTTGGACCTGATGGTGGTGTAAGTGAAACAACCTCCGTCCCTTTCCTTTTGCAGCTTCATTGAAACCATTCCTGACGTTTTTGCATAGATGGGCCCACCTCCAGATTCGGAAGAAATGATTAGCATGCTCGAAAACCCGCAATTCCAGTCTACGATGAATGAAGCGTTACAAAACCCTCAACTTATTGACCTGATGATTCAGCAAAACCCGATGTTACGGGAGATGGGTCCCGGAGTTCGCCAAATGATGCAATCGCCAGCGTTTAGACGGATCTTGACAGATCCAAATGCGATCCGCCAAATGACGCAGATGCAAAGGGCTATGGGTCTAGGTCGTGGGGGAGGTGCTGGAGGTAGCGCATTTCCCGCTCCAGGTGTAACAAACACAACTCCCGAGGAGAATCGAAACACCCAGGATAACCAAAACCCATCTGCTAATGCCTCCAACGATGCCGCAAATTTGTTCAACTTGTTTGGTATGCCGGGAGCCCAAGGTGGTGCTGCTGGCGGAAACCCTTTCGCAGCTCTCTTCGGTGCAACTCCACCATTCGGTGCAACCCCCCCTGCACAAGCACCAGCTGGCGATAATACAGGAGCAGCTCGCGAGGGAACCACGGGAGCCACTCCACAACCAAACCCATTCGCATCGTTGTTTAATCCTGCCCTTTTCGGCCAACCTCAAGCCAACCCGAACAACCAAAACCAGCAACAGCAACAGCAACCTCAAAACCCCCCCAACCCCTTCGCAAACCTTCAAAACAACCCATTCCTTCAAGATCCCAATATGCTCTCTCAGATGTTACAAACGCTAGGTGGCGGCCAAAACGCGCCTTCTTCCAACCCAGACCCAGCTAACAATCCTCTTGCGGCTCTGTTCGCCGGTGGAGGTCTTGGCAGCCCAACGCCTCAGGATACCCGGCCGCCGGAAGAAAGATATGCTGAGCAACTGAGACAATTGAATGATATGGGCTTTTATGAATTCGAGCGGAATATTGAGGCTTTGAGACGGACGGGCGGTAGCGTACAGGGCGCGGTTGAATATTTACTCACCCATCCATGAGCATTTCTTCTTCTTCTTTTTATTACTTTGGTTTCTTTTGCTTCCCTACTGTACCCTGCCTGTATCCCCAGCGAATCAAGAATCGCGGGGCCTGCCATTTTTTATTATAGCTTCTCCATGTAGTTCCATTTCCTTTGTTTTCCGTCACACTTACAGCATGCTGATGATGCCAACAAACCGAGTTTAAGCGAAAAATGAAATTTTTTCCACTATTATTCATTTGAAGTGGTCTATTTTTGCTCCAGCTTCATTATTACTATTATTGTCGCTTTCCATATTCTCCAGCCGCAACCCCCCATCTCAACTCGCTCCCCCGTTTCTACTACCCCAATCACGGCATCTCCCGCCGTTCCGTTCGGTTCCTTTTCCTCTACTCATACTGGTACCTGTAATCCCTCATTTATTCATGTTTTTAGAAATCAGATTGTCAAGCTGCCCAGGAACTGGGCTTTCCTTTCTAAAAACCCCTTCCTTAATCGCCGTACTTCAAGTAGATAATTTTATCCTGCTCCTTTCCTCTTCGTAGTGGCTGGGGAAACAGTTGCAACTGATGGGAAGTACGGTTCATTCTGTTCTAAAAAAGAAAAAAAAGGAGAGAGAAGAGGCGCCAAAACAAACAAGATATTTTCCTCTCGGCCACTACAATACAAATAAAAATAGATAAAAGTCCAACTGAAATATATTTAAGGAAGCCGTGAGATTATGTACAGTACTATAATAAGGAGCGTGGCTGGAAACCAAGTATATTGAGGACATGTGTAATGAATCCGCCTCAGTTAAAAGGGGGAAAGGAGGGTAAGAAATTTAGAATATTATATACAACGTGGTTGTGAATTGTGAATAATACTGTAGCGATAGCAGCAGCAGCAACAAATAACTTAGCTATAGAACAATCCTAGATGGCGTGCGGTCAAATATAACGAACTAGTGCATCCGTCAGCTTCTCTTACTGAGCTAACTTAACATGCTCGATTTCATGTAAATTTCCCTGACATCTCCCATCACCCGACCCGGGGGGGTGTTAAAGCAATCGGCTCGAGGACATCCCTGCATCGGGGTTGGAGCAGTAATTGTTGCATGAAACAAGCCAGCTTATTGCCATACAGTTCATCTATATAGATACCGGCGCCATGCGGAGTCCTCGCAGGCCAATCAACCCCAAAACCAAGAAGAGCAATGAGCCACTTCCAAGCGCAGTAGCTGGAAAGCCATCGATGTGTCCGGTTGCATAGAGGGTGCTAACAGCAACAATGTCGACGATATCCGACACAACGCCCACGGCGAGAATGTTTCGTTTCATGGCTGGCGATTTCGCGGCTAACAATGCAGCTCCAAACACGATATCACGGACGCCGCCGACTCGACCGATGCTTAATGCGGTAGGTGTTGGCGGCACAGATATGATGTGGGCGATGTGTGTAGGGGCGGCGAGAAATGATACTCCAACCACGCACCTAAGGGAGGAGAGAATGTATATGGCGGCAGTCGACATGGTGTTAAGGCAGGGTGAGACAGTTTGAGAAGATCCTGTTGATGGGAGATTTCAGGGATTTTCCTTCATTCAATAAACAATTGGGGCGGCCTCCTGTTTGCTTTTGTCAGGGGTATACATTCAACGGAGTTTAATGTAGGTTGGGCAGCTATTTATACAAATCGTAAATAATGGCTCTGTTTATATAGTAGGTCGTTCATCGCCTTAGTTGCCTTGAGGCGGGTTAGACAACCCATCCAAGTTCCTTAGCATAACGAGAGGCTCGCATGTCGTTTCCGCTAGCAGGAGTGGCATGACTGGGACCATCGGCAACACGGCGAAATTTTACGCCCACGCGTGTATGATTCCACCGAGAATACGAATCCGAACGAAAATATTCCGACTACGGCTCTTCGTAGTTGTTGCTGGGTAGTAGTACATATAGCCCGTACCAGTGTGTGGCATATTCATCAAGCAAACGGCAATGCATTGGCAGCCAGCAGCGCCTTGTTAGACGCCAAATAGGCGCGAACCAAATGAACAGTCGAAATTGGGATAATGCTAGTTGGTGAACTGCATGAATGAGCATTGAGTGAGAATCCTTGATCATTGATAACTTCACGAAGAAGTAGTCTCAAGGACCCCAAAAACTTGCCAACCAATTCGTTGGAAATGGGCCAGGCTTTGCGTCGACTGATTCGATGAGCATGAACTGATCAGCCCCTCCATTAGTAAACTATTCATATAATCTCTCTACTGGAAACCCCTCCATCAGTCAGAACCGAGGTGACGCAACCGCTCGATACATCCGAACATATTCGCTGGAGTTGGTGGTGGCATTCTGGCATTTCCCGCTAAGCCGTCGATCATGGATAGCCTCAGCCGGAGGGGTTCCTGTTTGACTGCCGCACCCGATATAACAGCCATCAATCCCGAGCCATGAAGGGAAACGGGGGGCTTTGAAAGAAGATAAAAATTACTTCGTAAAGATGTGCACTCTTGCAACGAGATTTACACTGTAGAGCGACGTTCTGGACATCAAATACTCCAATATAAGTGTAGGTCAAGCCTTACCCGGTTTGGCAGTTTGAGGCGGCAAGCGGCTATTTAACGGCAACGCAGCCGCGAACTTTAAAATACGCTCGCAAGAAACTTTGTTGATTCTGGCCTATGGTTATTCTTAGCATTAAGTTGTCCAATTTACTGCTTGCTTGCTTGCGTAGTGCATCGCTTTCAACATCTCGAGCCCAATTACCTCCAGCCTTCTGCAGTGTTATGAACTATTACTTCTGACGTCCCTCCATCCCTCGCTCGCCTAGCGCGCATGATTGTCGGATAGCGTAGGATTGCCAAAAAGCTACCTGGCGATAGTGACCGCTAAACAGCATCCAGAACCTCTAACCTCTTGCGCATCTACAAACAACCCCAAGGGCACCTTGTGCCAATTACACTCCTTTAGCACTACTGTATTCCCAACAGTCGGCCACAGGGCACAGGCCTCCCTGCCAGAGACTGATCCCTTTGCCCGCTCGGCCTTCGACGAGTCTATGCCTCTATCGAACTAAATAATAGACAACTACAGGTTGCTTATGCAATTGGTTTATCCCGCCCGGTGGTTGCGAACGACACAGCTACGTCTAGCACCATGGCTCTTCATATCCAGATGCGAGTACGGCTGCTGACATTGACATTACTAGCATGGCTAGGGCTGGCCAAAGCTTTCTACCTACCTGGTAAGCTGATTCTGTGAAACTCGGACCTCTACGTGGCAAACTTTAACGAAACGGACGTCCGGCTGTTTAGGATACTCTATCAAAAGCTACCGCGACGATGAGGCTATCCCGGTATTCGTAAATAAGATTTTTTCAGACAACACCCAGCTACAGTACGCATACTTCGATCTTCCGTTCGTATGCCCTCCCACTGGAAAGAAATATGGCTCTCCTTTCGCGAGCGGGCACAGTATATCGCTCAATCTGGGTGAGGTGCTCCGTGGGGATAGGATCATGGCTTCCGACTTCGACGTTGTGATGGGAAAAGATGTCAAATGCCGATTCCTCTGTAGTCGCTCGATCGACCGCAATGATGTCAAATGGGCCAAGGAATTGATTATGGATGGGTATTCTGCCGAGTGGATCATGGACAACCTTCCCGGTGCTACGAGTTTCGTTACCGTAGATCGGACGCAAAAGTACTATGCAACCGGCTTCAAGCTCGGATATCTAGATATCTCCCCAGTGGACGGCAAGCCTAGACACTTCATACACAATCATTTTACCTTTGTCATCCGCTGGCGTGAAGCGCCGGGTAAAGCTGGTCGACAGGGCGGGAAGGTGATTGTGGGCTTTGAGATCCATGCCAAGAGCATCGACACGACCGATAGGCTTGAAGATGGCTGTCCTAGAAAACTCCAGGCCGACCATGATGGATTGGCATTACATATTCCCTCAAATAACACGAAACTGGCGCAGCAATACGCTGACTCGTCCTCCATCCCAGAACACATTGTGGATGTAGACGACGGAGCCACGTTTTCAATCCCGTATACATACTCCATCTACTTCCGGAAAGAAGACAATGTTGAGTGGTGGAACCGTTGGGATTTATACTTCAATAACCAAAAAGAAGGGTCTACAACACATTGGCTGGCAATACTGAATTCTTTGGTGATATCAGGCGTGTTGGGTGTCACAGTCTTTGTGATCTGGGGCAAAACAGTCCAGGGGGATGTAAAGGGCCGTGGAGATGGAGCGATGGAGGAAGTAAAGATCAGATCACGACCTCGTAAATCGAAAAGCGGTGCCAGAACACCAAAATCTGGTGAAAATATTTCGAATGGCCTTTCCGATAAGGACTTGGAAGCGGATGAACCAGACACTGACGATGAGCTCGAGGAGGTCGCGGGATGGAAACTTCTTCATGGCGATATCTTTCGCACCCCTGAATACAGTGGGCTCCTTGCACCCCTCGTTGGATCAGGAATGCAATTACTTTTTATGGCAGCTGGCCTCCTTGTCCTGAGTTGTCTTGGAATTCTTAACCCAAGCTTCCGTGGTGGGTTTCTTTCCGTAGGCATCGGCCTTTTTGTTTTTGCCGGCCTATTCTCTGGATATTTCTCCGGAAGGCTCTACAGGACTTTTGGCGGCCATAACTGGCGCAAAAACATGATGATCGTGAGTGGCCCCGAGCTATGTTTCGCTCCTTCGAGATTCAAATGTGTAAAACAAATACTGACTCATGGCACCAGACCGCTCTGCTTTTCCCTGGCCTACTCTTTTGCCTAGTGTTTGTTTTGAACCTCTTTGTCTGGGCTCAGGCATCCAGCACCGCGCTACCTTTCGGCACACTTGTTGGCTTGCTAGCTCTTTGGCTTCTTATCCAAGTCCCCCTTGTCTATCTTGGTAGCTGGTTTGGATGTATGCGGGCCAAGCCTTGGGAGCATCCGACACGAACGAACGCCATCGCACGGCAGATACCGCCTCAGTCATGGTATCTTAGGTCTGTCCACGGAACACTTCTTACCGGACTCGTTCCATTTACCGTTCTCTTTGTCGAGTTACTTTTTGTCTTCAAGAATCTGCTACAAGACAAAAGTGGACACTACTATGTCTTTGGATACCTAAGTGTTGTCTGTACAATCTTAATCGTTACTGTGGCGGAGGTCACGATAATCGCGACATACTTCCAGTTGAGCAGCGAGGTAAGCATTTCCCCCACCCCCCTAAACACCACTCCCAACCCCATTCTTTCCAACCTATACTAATGACTAATGTAAATCATCAGAACCACCGCTGGTGGTGGCAAAGCTTCTTCACCGGCGGAAGCAGCGCTTTCTGGGTCTTTATGTACTGCATATGGTACTACTTCGCCAAATTACACGTGCGCGGCTTTGTTTCGAGTCTATTATTCTTCAGCTACAGTTTCCTCGGCTGTGCCGTATACGGTCTATTAACTGGAACCGTTGGATTCTTGACTGCGTATGCTTTTATTCGCCGTATATACAGGTACGTGTGTTGTGGGCACACTAGCAATATACTGATATCTTTTTCAACCCCGATTTAATTCCTTGTGGTCTCAAAGGCTAACCAAACTTAACCGCCACAGCTCAATAAAAGTCGACTGACGACCTGACTGGACCGAGTCCATCCCTTTCTTTTTTAATATATACCAAACAACTTACCCATTACATTTCATTTTTTTGTTTAACCGGACACACACCTGAACGAAAGCCATTTCCCTTTTTAGAACTGTAAAAGTGATAAATCAACATCCAACCAGCAGCGTTATCCTCATTTCCGTCCCCGTCGTTTAGATATAATGAAGCTATTAGCGACACCAGAACAACACTGACCCTGCACTCTTTTTCAGCTAATTATATTCTTTTTGGTCTTTCATTCCCCATTCCCAACTTTCAGATATAAAACTACAACTTGTTAATTAGCATTTTGTCTTATTATTATTGCTTGATTGGACTTGCGTTTCAGCGGTGTTGATGGATCTTCTAAATGAATGCTGCTCTGTTAGTTTCGTTGCTTCAAGCATTTCCAAGACTGTGCTAGTGATATATATATTTCCTGATGTGCCTTGACCTTGCCTGTTGGCCTTCGATTGTTTCTCTCTTTTTGTGTTTTGTTTCACACGCATAACATAACGGAGTTGCAGGGCGCCAACTTCGGCCGGATCGACAACTCAGCGTTCCGGCTTGAACCCACGGCAACACCACATTAAAACTATATACACTAGACACTATGACACACTACACCGATCATCTTTACACCGCTTCATTATATTGGTTTTTCATATTCCTCAAGTCCTGCATAACACTTCCTAACTCTTTCTAATCATAATTCTAATCTCCCCCTCTAATGTAAACTAAGTGATTAACGTTGGCGCGGTAGAGAAAGAAAGTTTAGTAATAACGTTTGTTGAGTTGTAAAACTAGTGGGGGTGTATTTTAAATGGGTTAACCATTTAGCAAGGAGATCAAGGGCAGACAGGAACACCTGGATCATTACATTGAGCAGGAAATCAATGATCTCTGTTCATTACAGGGCATTTGAATAGGCTCTAATTTAGAAACTCACAGTCCTATAAGTTTTCTGAATTATTATTAACATACCTTAGCTTCTTCGGAATCTTCGTTAATGCCCGCAATACAATTGCGTGGAAGTATGAAGGCCCTCATGAACAGAAAGCGTGCACGGGTCTGTTAAAAGGTCTAGATGCGTACCTAGGTAGCGACATGACGAGTATCAACAAAAAAGTAACTAATTATCAAAACGACGCTGATCATTTGCGTTATTCCCAATGTAGACGCCCGAGAATGATAGAAACAAAGGAAAGAAAATATCTCAGGAATCTAGAGGATATCACAGAAGCATGAAAATGCAGTGACAGAAACAGAGGCTAGAAAAGGGAAGGGAAAACATATATACATCCATAAAATTTGCTCACAAAACTGGGGATCCCTTGCTACTATTCTCCAGCTGTCTAGAATCGATGCGCTGTCCCAAATTTGCAGAAAGGACAAGCAGCCGAATCGATCTTCCGTCCTGTGCTAAATGCATGCTGCCTGCTTTGGAATACCCTTTTTTGTTTGCTCTCCGCGCAGTAGCGGTATTCCAATTTGACACTTGTCGGTACTGGGCTTGTCGAATGCTGTTGTATATTGAAGATAATCAATTTTGGAGTCTTCAACGGACGCGTGGACGCGAGGTAGCGTATTTAAATTCATATATAACCTTTATCGAGGTAGGCCGTGTCGTTCGTCATTATCGGCATTAAGCGAAACTGATGCATTCTATTCATGGTCATCTTCCTTCGAACATTCGTCTCCACCAGGCAGGCGGGTCAAGCGGCCTGTGTCCACCATGAAGTGAAGGGTAGACATCTGAAAAGAAATACCAGATATGGCCCACGACGACGCCGCAGATTTCGTCTTTCGGAATGACCCCATGCACGACAAGGCTAAATGCGATTAGGACCCATGGAAGGTATGGCGCGGAAATAGCTAGCAGGCCCAGCAAATGCAGTCTTGTTTGTGGATTCCGTCGGCTCCATATGTAGACTAAGCTTGAGGAGAGAGCTGAGCCTAGGAAGGGGAGTGAGAGTAGCGGGGATAGTAAGAGGAGGAAAGAAGTGGCGTATAGGAGTAGCCATGCGAAATCGGCTGAGGTATGGCCGGCCGCCTCTTCTATGAGGCGCGAGTACCGTTGGAGGAAAAACACGCGGAACAGGAGGTCTAGGTTAAGGGGACCGAAGTAGATGAATGTTGTGATGAGTCGCCAGTACTATTGAATGACAATCAAAGGTATTAGAACTGTATATATGCAGGGTAGAACCAGCGGGGAGGGGGGTGGCATGCTTACCTGGGACTTGGCATATACGGAGCGAAAGCTGTAGAAGAGCTGAAATGGAGTGACAACACCGCACTGAACCAAGACAGAGGTGGCTAGAGTGGCAGCTGTCCACCATCGCGTGCAGACCGGCATCTCAAAGAACCATTGCTCCAGGGGGAATTGGGCCCCTCCTCCCGGGCGCCCGTTACCCCAGATCGCGGCCATTGGGTATCGGAAGTCCGAGGTTGGAGAAGTGGTCTATCTGTCCCGTGTACCTTTTTGCTATAGGAAAGAAACAATGAACAAGCACACGGGAAATTTACGTGGCATGTGGAAACTAGTTAATTGCTTCAAATAACAAATGTGATGGGAATATCGAGAAGTTGTCAAGCTGTCCTTTCGGCTTCGTCACAGCAAATGTATATGTTGCGATCTATTCGAGTTGCCATTTTTGGAGATGAGGTAATTGGCAGCTGACATAATCAGTTTCTACGGAATAATATATTCTCCATATTCCGATGCTTGGCATTTCGCGTCGCCCTTTTCGGACTAGCGCGCCTTCCCGCGTCTGTCGCACGCGTAAAGTGTCAGCCTCCAGCCAATCAGAGCGCGCCATTCGCCGCTCCCAACCTCCTCCCTTTCATGTTATTTCGCCAAACCTAGCCACACGTTTTTCACCTCTTTCAATCCCCTTGATGGAATTTTGCGTCTTTTAACTTCCTCGACAATAGCTTGCGTTAATGCAGCATTACCACTCTTTTAATTCCTAGAATTGAGCAATTTCTGGCGGTGAAACAGTCCCCAATCTCTCAGAAGCAGAAAAACTATACCACGAACCGGATTTATACCCACCACAGCTCCGAATTGACGAGCATTGAGGAGCCACCATTTACCAACATATCGAACAGGCACGCACAGGTCCATTGCAGTTTGCCCAGTTGCCTGTATATTCATCCGCTTCAAATAAATTCGCATTGAGCGCACGAAACGCCGCCTTTAACACCCGGCGCATTTCGCTCAGGACTCGCTAGGATTCACGGGACTGCTTCGGCAAAACCATGGCTCCAAGGGGCCGCGGTGGGAGAACGGTACTAGCAGGTAGTCCGCAGACACGAAGGACAAGTGGTGGAGGAGTTGGTTCAAGATCAGATGCAGCTGTTGCGGGGCCGTCGTCGAGGGGCGGAAGTACAAGAGGGAAAGGCCGGGGAAGGGGCGGAGCCGGCGCACGAGCGCGGAATACTGATATACAACGTGTGTTTTACTCTATCTCCTCTTTTTATATTTTGTAAACGTACAACTAAACATTATCTGTTCCCGATGTAGCTGGCGACCCCCTTCCTCTCCCGCGCCGCCATCGGTACAAACCTGGCACGCTCGCCCTCAAAGAAATCCGCCGCTACCAAAAATCCTGGGACCTCCTCCTCCTCAAGCTCCCATTTGCGCGCCTCGTTCGTGAAGTAGCTGTCGACCTCCTGCCAGCTGGCGTCGGTGAGGAACTACGATGGCAGTCCCAGGCCATCCAGGCTTTGCAAGAAGCCGCAGAAGCGTTTCTCGTCCACCTGTTTGAGGACACAAATCTATGCGCTATACATGCCAAGCGGGTCACCATTATGCAAAAAGATATACAATTGGCTCGCCGCATTCGGGGGGCATGGGCAGGTTTGGGATAACCCTGGCGCTACCGATATCCTAAGACAAGTTTTGTTTTTTGGGTGGGCAAAGGGTGGACCGGGAAGTTTGTATATAGACTCAGTTTTGCTACTCGCTCCGCGCTTCTGCTTTTTCAGCTTTTCACCCTTGTTCCTCCTTCATTTGGGCATGCATTGGTCGGTCGACTAGGTCGGGTATAGCACTTTGTTTTTAATCATTCCTTTTGGGCGTTATAAGGAGAGGGCCGGAGGCATCTGGCAAACCACTGTTCTGCTAGAAATTTGTTGGGCGTGTTGGCGTTTTCATGTTTGTCTTTTACTTTTTCTCATCTTCGAAACTGCGAGGAAATAATCAGCAGCGAATGGAAATAAGGAGAAAGAGGTGGACGCAGAGCTATAAAACAATGTTCGATTGATTGATTGCATTTTCTTTGCTAAGCATCTTTAGATACTTGCCTTTATTCCCCCGTTTGAGCAATTATACACCCCATATCGTCGTTCTCTCTTTTCACTTTGCGATCATTCCCGTCTAGAGCTTTTGTCTCCTTACTATCCAACCCCTCCCTTCGTCGCTCTGCTATGTCGGAAATCAGGGTCCAATCAGATTATGTGTGTGACGGTGTTGGCCATGCTCGCCTCTTGCCTGCGGAAGAATTATACCCTATTGTTTAATCCAGCGGGTTGCTGTGGATGTGTGGCCAAGGGTTAAAGCATGGCGCGCTCACTACAAGAGCTGTCTATCCATACCTCATTCAATATGTGTCTTTGAGGCCAAGATGAAGATTGATTGACATGAAAAAGCTTGCATAAAACAAGATCATATTCCTCGGGACTCGAGTGCGGAATAGACCGTCACCTCGCACCCCCAAACCATAATGCCCAGGATAATATCTAATTCTAGTCCCACAAAAGCGCCAGCCATGTAGGTGGGTAGTCTCTTCAATATGCCACAAAATAGAGAATTAATAACAGAAAAAACGAAACCATAATTCGGGGGTATCTAGTCGTAAGCGCAATCAAATCTCTACTGCCTTCACTCATGATCATTTCTACGACGATCGTCCACCACTACTGCCACCTTGACCGTTAGCGTTATTGCTAGTAGCCGATAAACTCGATTTCATCTTCTTCAGCACCGGCGGCAACCCCAGCAGCGCAACATCTGCTTGCTCACGAGTGGCATGAGCTTCTCTCGATTTCCCTTGCGAGTCCAACGTGGCCGCCAATAATTCATCCGTTACGCTAATCCACAGCTTATCATCGGCCTTCCCTGCCATTGCTCTCGCGGCCCTGGCGCTTTTCTCCGATTGTTCGCCGACGACGCCACGGAAGTATTTCCAGCTCATGAATGTGATTGCAATGCAGGTTACTTGGCTGTTACCGATTGCCGTGGCGGCTTGGAGAGAATGATGTAGATCATGTTTGGTTTGGATTGTGGATTCAGTGTGTGTTGTTGCTGATATTAGGAAGTAGGCGGCTTGGATGTATTTGTTAGGGCTGGTGCGGCAGTACGGTTCAATTGTAGAAAGGACTTTGGAGGCGGCGGAGTGGGAGTGAGAAGGGCGGGATGGGTCACGCAATATAAGCGCCGAATTGAGAGCGGCGAGAATGGCCGTGTCCCGGCGAGGGTCATTGCGGGCAGATTTGCTGGTAGAGTGGTTAAGGGCAAATATAGGTTGCTGGAATGTTGCGAGTGCCGTCTTTAGATCGCCTGTTCCCTGGGATATAATGCCGCTTGCATACTCCATGAGACACACGGTTGCTTCATTTATATCACCTTCTAACTCGGAGGCTGTTGACTTTAATTCTTTCAGTGTCTGACGAGCCAGCGACCAATCTGTTCGGGCGCAAGCAAGGAAGATTTGTTGCAAAAGCATATTGCAATACAAAGACCGTCGCCATGCAATCCTTGCAGTAGCGTATGCTAAGGATTCGGGAATTTCTTGTGGGGTTTTAAAGTTACCTATAATCGAGTCAGCGTAACTCTCGGGGAATATTTAAGGAGACTTGTAACTCACTCCGTATCATCTTTAGGCCCTCGCCCAGATACTTCTCAGCCTTATGCCCGTCATGTGAATTCTTCGCAGTCAGTGTAACTGAGCTCAGGAAATAGCAAAGAGCATATAGATCGTGCTCAGGAAGCCAGCGCAGCGTCAACAATACATTCCCATTCTCGACTTGTAGTATATCTGTTGGTTCCACAGTGGATGGTGATATAGTTCTGTGGCTGAGAGGTACCGAAAAGCTCCCATCATTTTGCCATTGAGGGTCATCAATCTTCTGATCCATTACTTTCTGCATTATCTGAAGTTTTTCGGATGATTGCTTCACGTCGTACTCGAGTAGGCTGCAGCAAATATCCATCATCTGAATCATTGTGCTTATTTGTGGGATGTCGAGGACCTTGTTGTCGAGCTGGTAACTTCTAGCAGTGGCTAAGGCACGCTGTGCCTGCTCAATCGCATCATGTCCTGACGAATGCTGCAGTCGTACCAATGCTTCGATTACTGACGAGACAACAAAAATAGCCTTGTCACCGTTGCGACTAGCGAGGGAGGAGACTTTCTGTAGGTTTTGTAACGCGGCTGCAGTGTCTTGCTGTGCGGAGGATGAAAGGGAGAGGGTCACCCGAAGTAAGCGGAAGGCATACTCCCAAGCAGTATGGCGATATCTGGAGGGGTCAGCATGCAGTTTTAGGGATTGTGGGCGTGCAGACTCACCCTTCAACGTCACGAATGACTCCATCCACGTGTTTCATTGCAGCCTTCGGATTGGACTTATACAATATGCGGGCTAGGAGTTGCTGCATACAATATTTCAAATCGTACATGCGGTTCTGTATCGCAAAATTAGTACAGGAGCAAAACGCTTTTGTAGCGGAGGCCTAGCTGACCGTTTCACATAAATCAACCTAAAATGACTAAGTTAGCTCTGGATAGTTCAGGGACACGACACATCTGGTAGCATACCCCTTTACTGAGTGCGGCCTCCGCTTCGGAGCCATTCTCTGTTTCTTCGTACAATATTCGGGCATACCGTAGCCGCACCAGGGCTTCCGTTCGCGGTGGTAATTTCCATGTCTTGACAGACTCAAAGTTAGCTATACTCTATATGACGCTATACGCACTGGATCATGCATGTAGCCAGTAAATTGTAGCGAGTCTAACCTTCAGCACTACTTCCAGACATGCCAATCCAGTGGCGATCAGCTTATAATATTCATCTGTCTCAGCCTCTTCCCGCGCAACTGCGAGTGCCGTCCCCTGACTGTGCGCTGCATCAATATACTCATCTGCTAGTGACAAGAGTAACACATGATAATCAATTACCGGCTTCCCAGTGGCCGTGGGCAGTGGTTGAGGCTGTGGCATTTTAACCGGGGATTTAGAACGCATGTGCTTTAGGGATTGCGATTTTTTTAGTTGAGATTTCGGGACTGACGTGCTGTGTTGTTGCGCAGCGCGCCCTGCCCTATGTTGATGTAAAATGGGCTGATGAGGTATAACGACCTGAGGATACACCTGGGGAGCTGGGGAATAGGACGAGTGTTGAGGTGGTAGTTGTGGCTGTGATAGTGGCGGTTGTTGAGCGGGATATTGTTGTCGTGACGGATATATTTCGGGCCGACTTTGGGCGGAATAGTATTGCGGGGGCGGAACTCCGCCATAGTGAAGAGGCGCATTGTTGGCGGGCGGTGGAGGGCGCGATTGGATAGGTCGAGGCGCATAATTTGGAGATTGGTTCAGTGGTTGCTGTTGCGGGTGGGGTGAATATTGCTGTGGTATGTAGGGAGACGCAGGTAAGATGACCTGGGGCTGGACGAGAGGCTCGGAATACGCTGAATAGGCAGTATTTGGGTCAAAATCATGCTGATGTTGCGGTGGAGGTATTCGGGGTTGCTGTTGTTGGAATGGTGGTGAGTGGTGAGGGTAGAGCGGGCTAGGGGGATATTGACCACTGTGCGGAGGTTGGTAGGGCATGATCGCGGAGCCGGAAGAAAAAGACCTTCGATGTAAACAATGTGCTTAACCCTGGATTTTTCTTTCCGGCCAAAATCCAGATACTTTTTCGTCGTCGTCGTCTTTCAATCCCGGAGGCGCGTTCCAAATTTCCCGTTTGGGACAGATAGACGCCGGGCGGATTTCGCGTCTCGGGTCAGGTGACCTCGGAACAGTGATGTCATTGCTCCAACGTCCGATATATAATTCGATGCAACAAAGGGGTAAAAGATTTTGTAGTAGCATCGACCTACTTTATTAGAAAATTAATAGCATATTACAATGATATACGGATATGTATAATTAAATATGTCTGATGGTGCATTCACTTGCTGTAAAATGCCCCGCTGGACCGCTAGTTTCCAGGGCGAAAAAAAATAATATTCATTTAAGAGTTGCTAGTTGGAAAAACACAAACAGCCTGGGTGTATGTACATGATTCTGAATTAAAATCACACGAATCGATTCAGGTTGAAGAGGACCAAGGAATGAATATGGTTCCGTCACTGAGTGAATACGGGATCCCCGAGAGAATTGCTAGCATTGGAAGTCTGTGAAAATGGCGTGCATGCGACCAATATGGAGCCCTCCACTAAATAGATGGCTATAAATCGACGAGAAACACACGTGCACCAGCGCCTAGCGCTAGTAGCCTAGAGGGGGGAATGATAGCGGCATCGATAAATCTCTCGCTAACGCCGCTATGATGAGGATCATAGAGGAGACATAGGCAGCCGAGGCAAATGAGCTAATAAGCCTCTCAGGGTGAGCAATATAGGTGCGAAAATTCCGAAAACTGTCGTAAATGGAACGTCACCAGCCCATTATGTTGTGGTAAAACGCTCAGAATTCTGCCAGACTCGATCAAGTCACTCAGTCACTCGCCGTTTCCTGCGCTCTGCCTAGAACAATGACTAGACAGCCATGCGAAAGACGAGAGTGGGTTATGCCCGTATGGTGGGACAACATATTTCCTCCTGCTCAAATACACTTCAAAACAAGATCAATGAGACCGAAGAAGATATCGCGGTCGAGATCAGGCTGCTCAAGGCCCAAGCCCACAACAAGAAGCCTTTTTTCATTTGGATTTTTAGTCACGATTGCAGTCGCAATCTGGCATGCGTAGAGCTGGCCAACAGTTTCTCGTTGAGTTCCGCGAGCACCAAGAACAGATGTCGCAGTGAAATTAGGTAGCGGAAGGAGCCCGTCTTCGTTTGGATTTGGAAGAGTATGATAACCGTCAGTCCCAGGATTCGTATTTTCTAAGGGAACATGCAACTGGGAAGATCAGTATTGATATATGAACCACGGCGGGGTTTGGATTGGTTCATACCCATTGTCCGAGTTTTCCATTTTGAGATATTGTCACCAAAATTTTGTCAGAAAATGACACTGACATCACTTCAGTTGACACTCCGCCTACTACCCCGGCAGCCTGTCTTGTGGAAGCTGGAAATGGTAGATTGGTTTGGTCTGGCAGCGGGCCAACACCCCGCATCATCTCCTCGAGCTGGGCATTGGGAGGGATTGAGAAAGAGGTCATAGCAGTAAATGAGTGAGAAAAATATACGGGAATAGTGTACAGACCCCCCCAAAAAATACAATTATTTCCTTCTGAATCGGTGCTGGAGACGTTGAGCCAGTCTGCGGTGGTTCAGGGCGGGACGAAGAGCGGAGATGGAGTTGTGACCTCACCGCCTTTTGCGGCAGAATAGGTGCTAAATAAATTTCTCTGCGGCGTCAAATCGGGGAATCAGAAAGTGCTCAGTCGCTGGGCGCTCATATTGCTAGCTTTCCTGCTGCCGACAAAATGCCAAAATTCGTCCCTAGACAGCGGAAACATAAAAATAAACTCAAGGAAGCCAATCCCCCTCCCCAGCAAGATACCAATGTCGTCGAGCTTGCGCCAGTCCCCAAATCGGAGAAGGAGGAGAAGCGGCAGAAGTTGCGAGAAGAACTGCGAGCACAGCAACCGAAGATTTCTGGCAAAAAGCAAAAGAGACTTGATAAGTATATTGTATGTATAATTAATTTTCTCCCTTGTGTGTTGTTACTCCGTAAAATACTAACTTCTCCCGACAGGAAACTAAACTAAAAAAGGATGAAAATCTTATACTTCTCAAAAAGCTCGCGGATGCAAAAATTGATACCAGTCAATTACAAAGCTCTCGAAATCTAGGGAAACAGAAAGGAAAAAAGGCTCGATGCTCAGGGACGAATAACGAAGATGGTGACAACTCTCTCCAACAAGCGCGCCCCTCAGACAATGGGGCAAACGAGAGCAAGCCGATAAAGTCGGCATTGTCCGCTTCTGCCAATGCGACTATTAGTATTGCCAGTAATACCGCTGCGCCTGGGGATTCGGCTATTGGAAGTGGCTTGAAACGACCGTTGGAAGTTGGAGAAGACGGATTTCCTGTCATAAAGAAGCGGAAACGTGCCCCAAAACCAAAGGCTATAAAAGAGGAGCCTGTCTGGGATGGATTCGAAAGCGATGGAACCAATGATGCAACAGAAGAGTCAGAACATTCCGGTAACGATATGAGTGATAATGAAGATAGTGGCTCTGGAAGCGATATAGGGTCAGGACAAAGCGATAGTGAGAATGATGAACATAACGAGGATGACCAGTCTTCAAGTTCCGATGATGGCCTCGGGGAGCACAAGATAATTCGACCACGAAATTCAGCGTTTAAAGCATGGGCGGTGCAGCAAATAAACGACGCAATTGGCTTTAAACCTACAGAAAACGTTCTTCCTCCAATTTCTGCTCGCCAGCCAGAAAAGCCAACGGCGTCGCGCCCGGTCGAGGACGAACCTTTGCCAGCTGAATTGCAAATACCAAAAGGAGATCCGAATAGGAAGGCCTTCGCCGTCCAAATACATCGGCCTGAGGACATACAGGCATCCCGTCTCGGCCTACCCGTTGTTGGGGAGGAACAAAAAATTATGGAAGCTATCCATAATAATCCTTCAGTTGTCATCTGGGGCGCTACTGGAAGTGGTAAAACTACACAGCTACCGCAGTTCCTCTTCGAAGCAGGATATGGGAACTCTGAAAGCCCCAATCCAGGGATGATCGGAATAACTCAGCCCAGACGAGTCGCAGCAGTCAGCATGGCGAAACGAGTTGCCGATGAGCTGGGCCAATTTTCAGACCAAGTTTCCTACCAGATTCGATTCGATAGCACAGTGTCAAGCAAAACAGCTATAAAATTCATGACAGATGGTGTTTTGATAAGAGAAATCGCCCAGGATTTCTCACTTTCGAAGTATTCAATAATTATTATTGACGAGGCTCACGAAAGGAGTGTTAACACAGACATTCTCATTGGTATGGTCAGCAGAATAGTTGATCTAAGGAAAACCATGCACGCAGAAAACCCGCTTATAAAGCCGCTCAAGCTAGTTATTATGTCTGCTACATTACGTATATCGGACTTCCTCCAAAATGAAAATCTTTTCCGACAAGGGCGGCCTCCATTAGTCCAAGCTGAAGGACGCCAATATCCGGTCACTATCCATTTTTCACGCCGTACGCATCGCGACTATGTCGAAGAGGCTTTCCGAAAAGTCTCCAAGGGACATAGGAAGCTGCCGCCAGGAGCATTTCTTGTCTTTTTGACAGGGCAAGCGGAGATTAAAGACCTAGCCAAGCGCCTTAAACAGACCTTCAGGTCTACGCATGACACTGACCCTTTCCGGGGAAAGGTTAAACTTTCGGCAGTGGAAGCCCCCCTAGAAACTGAGGATATTGAACTTGGAACAACATCGGGGCCGATGGATGATGGTGACGACAGCGACATCGAGATCTTAGGATTAGACAATGATGAAAACGACGATGACGACTTTGACCATGAAGAAGGCGCCGTTGATTCAGGAACAAAAGTCCACGTCTTGCCTCTTTACTCCCAGCTTCCTACGAAGGAACAGATGAAGGTGTTTGAGCCTGTGCCGGAGGGGTCCCGTCTCATTGTCTTGGCCACCAATGTGGCAGAGACAAGTTTGACGATTCCCGGCATCAGATACGTATTTGACTGCGGGCGCTCCAAGGAAAAGCAATACGACGTTTCAACCGGAGTTCAGAGTTTCCAGATCGGATGGATAAGCAAAGCCAGTGCTAACCAGCGGGCTGGTCGAGCCGGAAGAACAGGCCCTGGGCATTGCTACCGACTTTACTCCTCTGCTGTTTTTGAGGGTGAATTCGAAGAGTATGCACAGCCGGAAATCTTGCGGACGCCAATTGAAGGAGTTGTCTTGCAGATGAAGAGCATGGGACTTCACCTTGTTATCAACTTCCCTTTTCCAACTCCACCAGATCGAACGAGTCTTGCGAAAGCGGAAAAATTACTGCGGAACCTTGGAGCCCTTTCCTTGGATGGCCAGGTCACTGACACGGGCCGCCATCTCAGTCTTTACCCACTTTCCCCAAGGTTTGGCAAAATGCTTCAAATCGGCCACCAGCACGGTTGTATGCCCTACGTCGTAGCTTTGGTGTCTGCACTCGCGGTATCGGATCTCTTCATCCAGGAAAACCAACTCGATCTCAACCCCACGCAGAAGGGAGATGACGAGGAGAATAAAATCTACACAAACGCGGATAGGCTCGAGGATACTGCGAGAGAAATGCGACGGAAAGATTTTAACCGCGCCCGCCGTATCTTCACCAAATACGACGATAAATCTGACGCCCTGAAGTCCCTCGCAGCCGTATGCGCGTACGCCTACACAACAAATGGCGACTCCTTCTGTTCCCAAATGTTCCTCCGTCCCAACGCAATGAAAGAAGCCTCCCAGCTCCGCTCCCAGCTTTATGAGATCGTCCGCAACAATAACCCAAGTATCACGAACCCATTCGAATCACGCCTCCCTGAACCCACCGATAAACAACTCCGCGCTCTCAAGCAAATCATCGCCGCAGGTTTCATCGACCATGTCGCAATCCGCGCAGACATGGCTCCCGTCCCGCCAGAAATGCCCCGCAAGCCCCGTAGGGCCATAGATGTCCCGTACTTAACTCTTTTCTCATCCCGCGATGGGTACTCCAGAGAACTCGATGAGAAAGCCGTATATATCCACCCCACGTCCGTCCTTGCACAACTTTCAACCACAGAACTTCCGCAATACCTGATTTACTCTCACCTCCAACGATCCGCCCCAAGCGCTATCTCTGATACCCCCACCAAGGTCCGAATGTTCCCACTGACGGCTGTGAGCGGGCTGCAACTCTCTGCGCTAGGGCATGGGACACCTTTGATCGAATATGGGAAACCGATTGGCAAGATCGAACCTGTTGCTGGCGCATCGGATAAGCGCGAGTGTTGGGTTATTCCGATGCTGAAAGGGGATCCTGGAAGCACGGGGTGGCCGTTACCAGCGAAAAAGGTAGTGCAGAGGAAGGATAGGAAGCATGGGTGGGTAATTGAGAAGTTTATTAAGTAGGGTTATTTAATCTATCGCTGTATTTACTTATGAGTGGACTTGGGATTTATAATTGGCGTTTCTGAGCGAACATCTAAAGGGCTCATGTTAAGGATTGGGATGATGGTCGCACATTTCATAGTACAGAGCTCTATTCATGAGATAAAATAAATCCATATAATTTGAAGCCAGACTTTGATGCATAGCGTAATTTTTCAAGCCCCTCTTATTGATCTCAGCTAGGCATTGATTGACGCCTTAAAAAAGAAGAAAATACCTGCCCGCAAGAACGCCTTATCGCGCCCATAATAATCCACAAAAACTCATACCCAGATAGCACAAAAAGGATACGGCCGCACCTATCACCGTTCTCGTCGAGGTCTACTCTGATGCCCATCCCGATCTCGATCCCGGTCCCGGCTCCGGTCCCTGCTTCGGTCCCTATCTCGATACCCATCTCTATCCCCATCTCTACCACCTTCCCTTTCCCGCTCTCTTTCCCCCTCCCTCTTATCCCGCCGCCTCCCACCATCGCCACCCCATCTCCACCCATCCCCTTTCTCCCCCTCCCCTCGAATTCCCACAGCCCTCCTGAACCTCTCGTTCTCCACAATCTTCGCCTGCGCCAGCTCATGCACCTGGTAGGGCTTAAACTGTTTCCTTCTACCCTCCTTTAAACCAAGCTGGCCACGCCCGCTATCACCGCCACCACCACCCTTCAACTCCTCCTCCAACTCCGCCACCAACCTCTTCCGCATACCATCCAGCCTCTCTTCAATCTCCTCTTCCGACAACTTCTCCTTCCCCTCCTTCTCCTTCTCCTCATTCGCCTCCTCCAGCCGATCCCTCTCCTCCAAAATCTTCACCTCGATCGCCCGCCGCCGACCATGTTCCAGGATCTGCTGGTCCGGTTTGCGCTGTTTGAAGGAGCCGTTCTCGGCGTTTGCACCGGAGGCTGAGTTGGGTGGGTAAGGGGCGCCGTAGCCGGCATCGCGCGGCTTGAGGAAGGAAAGGTTGCGCTGGACGTAACCCGATGTACCGCTGCCGCGCGGGGTGGAGAGGCCGACGTTTGAGGACATGGCGGATCGTTGTGGACCGGGGCTTTAGTCGCTCGGAATGTTTGGAGGTGATGAATGGTGATTGGTGAGTGTATGCGTGTATATCCTTTATCCTCTGTTGGCTGACCCTTCAGAGGCGCGAAGGTTGGTAGGTAGGTAGGCGTGTGCACGCGAGTAGATGAATATGACGACTTATACAACGGGCGTTGAGCTTGCTAGTACTTTCTCTCTCTCCCTTACAGCCTCAAATTAGCTCTTGAAGCCAGGCGGAAATTTTCTGCTGCCCACAAGTGCTTTGTTCACTGCGGAGACAGAGTTGCGGTGGAAGCACGGAGCTGGAAGAATTTGCCGCTCCTGCTCAAAGAAAGGTCTAGATAACCTAGGAAAACTTGATAAGGAAAGGGATTATTCGTCTTCAAACTATTCCCCCATTTGCTTGGATAAGACGAATCAGTATTCCTCTTCGTCGCTAGGTAGAGTCGGGAAAAAGGGAATCAAGATGTTGTTGAGCAGCCCGAGTGCTGTAGTTACTTGAGGTTCAGAGATATTTGTTATCGCCACGTGACCACGGCATCAGAACAGCAACATTGTTGCCAAAGGGATCCACGAACCAAGTAAAAATAATTGTGCTGCCATGATATGATTTATTTCTATTTATTAAAAATGGTATATGCAAAGAAAGTAGTATAATAACTATATACATGTTAAGACAATCAAGTGAAAAAAAAAAAAAAAGTCTGGCAAAAAATATCGCCAAAAGGAATCAAAACACATTACACAGTATCCCAAAAAACCGACCCAGTATATCAGTACAGATTTGGTTATGCAACTAGAAATATTGTAAGAGATATATATATGGGGTAAGTGACCTCGCCCCATTCTCCCAAGATTTCTTTCCCCTCTCATCTCCTGAATCCACATCTCCTGAATCCACATCTCACTCCGTCCGCTCAACTCCACCCAAACACCTCCCCAACACTAACCGTACTCCAGCGCACCCCAGCCACCGAAACGAACAACACCACCACATCCACAACCGCCAACACCACCGCCCCCATCATGAACCGCGGACAGAAAATCCGATAGAGCATCAGATGCCTCCGCAACCAGCCCGCCCACATCGTCGTCGCCAGGCTGATCGTCGCATAGTACAAGATATGCGTCGTGGCCGCCTGCGCGACGTCGGAGAGGAGCCGGCTGACGCCGTTCTTGGAGGAGGAGTTAGACCCTGCTGACGTCTGCGGCTGCGCCTGCGCCTGAGTCGATGAGGACGGCGACAGCGGGCCGCTGCGGGCATCAATGGGCCGCTTCCACAATACGGTCAGCGGCACGGCGACGGCGGAGAGGATCTGTGCACCAAAGGTATTCAGGACAACGACGAGCGGCGACCAGGGATATTTGACCGTGGTGAGTGGCACGAAGGCGATTTTCCACTGTATGCTGCTCAGCGTGGCCTGGTGGCCCGTCGTGAAGAAGTGGAATGAGCCGAGGAGGGCCAGGACGACGGGGCCGATTGCGGAATTGCTCGTGGTTAGCCCGTTTGTATCGAGGATTTCGAGCAGGGAGAGGATTTGCCAGGTTTGCAGGGCGATTGTGCCGCCGCCCATGGGCTTTTGGAGGAGGATTATGGCGAGCGCGAAGTTTATGAGGAGGAGGGCGTAGCGCGTGCCGTGGATGTTGGCATAGCCAAGAATTGTTACTATGGTTTTCGTCGGAGGTTGTTGTGAAGCGGCGGGTGCTGGGTTTTTGGTGTTGGGGGTGGAGTCAGGGTTGGGAGTCATGGCGACGCTGATGCAAGGCTTAGCCCAGCCAAAGGTTGTGGTGCCAGCGGCGAAGGCGATGGCTAGGACGACCTGAGCGAGGACGACGCGGGTGGTTTTAACCATGGTTTTGGGGAGGGAGGGGAACCAGTCGCCATCTTCGGCAGCGTCAATGGCCCAGAAAACGGCTACGATGAAGAGGCCAGTGCGGAAGGCGATGCCGATCCAGAATACGGCAGAGCCCTCGTACGACTTGGTGCCCCGGTAGTAGGAACGGATGACGGAGGGTAGGACTATTGCTACCAGGAGCGGGATGAATAGATGCCACCATGCAGATGTGGATGACGTTGAGGAGGCGTAGTATGTAGAGATGCAGAAGGGCATCTGTTCTTCGCGACAGACGCGGGAGAGAGATGCTATTCTCCCGAGGACCACGAAGACGATGGAGTGGTAAAATCCGAGCACCCGATCTTCCGTACGCGCCTGGCGCAGTGAAGATAGCGCAGCCACGACGCCAAAGGTCGTTAGGAAGAATAATAGTATCTGGTCTTCCCAGATGGTGTACGAGTTGGACGCGAACCCTACAGACTGTGATACCGTAAATATAACCGCGAGCCACGCCCAGAGCGAATTTGGCAGCGGTGAAAGTATCCGCTTCGGCACCCACAAGACGGTCGACGATACGGCCAAAATTCCGCCAACGGTTATGCCAAGCACAAGTCCCTCTATACGGGATAATTGGACGATCCGCATTCCAGTCAATATCATGCCGCCCATTACACCAATTCCGGAACCAACTCCTATCCGCCGGAGCGTGGGGAAGGAAAGATCAGTGCGGTCGCCACGGATCCCTCGAGCATAGAATACCAACAGGACAATGCCAGCGAAGAGAATCGATATCCCCTGAATCATGCTGGTCACGTCAAACCTAGCCCACAGACCCTTGCAAACATGTAGCGTATCGCGCTGATACTCGCGGTACGACTCGTATACCTTCTGCAGGGCCGTTCGATCTCGATCTGACCCACGACGCTGATGCTGATGCTGAGATATGGAACTCCAACCCTCTTCCGCACGAGCCCAGATCCCTAATGGTCCAGAGGTATGACTCTCATCCACGCCCCTCGCGAGTGCATACTCATGCTGGTAACGTTTAATCTGCGCTGACGCAAGCCTATTGACACGGACCAGGTTGTTCCAGTCGCGCCCACCCGCGCCAGAGAAGGCCTCTTCAATTGGCGACCCGAGACTGTTAAACGGAATGGGGATGCCCAGTAGCAGCGCCAGCGTCGGGACAAGGTCGATCTGCGGGACGGGCCGCTCCTTCGCCGTCGGCGGGGGTTCCAGGACCATATCATTCGTCCGCCCAAAGACCCCCGCCCGCTTCGAGTACATCCACAACGCAGCCTCGACCTCGTCATCCGACTCGCCCCCATGATCGCCCTTGCTATCCATGCCATGATCCCCCATAACAACAAGCAGAGTCGACTCATCGATAGACCTGATGACATCGCGTATGACTTGGTCCATCTGGTTCAGCTTCGCCGCCATGGCTGCATGATTCGGCCCATACCGATGGCCCGCATGGTCAACGCCGAGAAAGTGGCCAACGACCACATCCCACTCCGTGGCATTGTCCGCATGCAGGAGCGGGAATAGATGCTCTATAACCCCGTTGTCGACCGTGTGCAGGTCGCGGACATTAAACGAATCATACGGGTGTGATAGATCTGCGTCGAAAAGGCCGGGGAACAGCGACTGCCACGTATCATCCCCCAAGTGCACGATTCGCTTTCCCGCGCCGTGTAGCTGCGCGATGAGGTTATCCTCGTCGATAGCGGTGCCGGCAAAATTCGAGCCGGCGTCTATGAACGTGGGCAAGGTGCCTGTTGTCAGGCCCTTGAGCCGCTGTAGTGTGGTCGTGGGGGCATCGGCGATGAAGGGAAGCAGAAAGGCCTTATCGGGTGACTCTAGGGCAGTTTCGTATAGGACAGGGAGGTGGTTGTGGAAGTGCTGCGGCTGTTCGCCTTCGACGGTTGGTCGGAAAGGGACGGTAAAATCATAACGGAGCGCGTCTATTACTATGACGATAGCTTTGTCGAATGTTTTTGGATGCCAGCATCCTTGATCTGTCGCAACCTGTGTACAATCCGCACCCACCACCGCCGCTGTGCCTTCAAACGGCAACACAGAACATGCCGATTTATTCTCCAGCACCAGCCGCGCTAATAGGAATCCCTTAGTAAAGAAGAATATACCAACAAGATGAACGAACCTACGTTAAACAGAAACAGAAATTAGCCCCGCCGAGGAAATACAAGAAAGCAGTAATGAAAGGCAGCCACTCACAAAAACCACCCCAAAACCCCCAACACCCCCGCATGTTCAATTTTAAACAACCTCTCCTTCAATTTATTCCTCAGCACATCTCGCTCCTTGGCAGCTTTTACCATCGCTTCCTCGCCCGCCGTCTCTCGAACCTCACCCAATGCCGCCGTACGCTGCTTTATTCTCTGCGCGGCAGCAAGCTTCTGCGCCGCGGCCTCCTCCTCCTCCGCCAGCGCCTTCGCGCTCGCCCATTGAGCTTTTATTTTGCGGAATTCGTTCGTTGACGATTCCGGCTGTGCTTGTGCTTGTGCTTGTGCTTGCGATTGCGATTGCGATTGTGGGCGATGTTTGCTGCGAGTAGCATTCTTCGCAGGGGACGCGGCGGCGGGCACGGGCTTCATTGTGTTTCAGCGGGCGATCGGCGGGTTTAGTTTTACTTTTTGTTTTCTTTCTTCTTATTTCTCTTCTGCACGATCGTGAGGATAGGGGGAGTTGATGGTAGGTAGGTAGCTAGCTATTTGGTGCTGTATTATAGCTGTATCATATATACGGAAGAACCAATTCGTTTCGCGTCCGCTTCGTCGGGAGTCTTGTCTTGCGTGACCTTACGGGTGAGAAGATACATCTGGCGCTGCAGTAGCAGTAGCAATATTAACCATGCCCATACCCATATTCCACGCGCTTTGCCAGGGAGGAAGAGGTGGGGTTATGCTAGCATAGATAGCTGAGCGGGAGCTTTTTTTTGGGGGGGTATTATTATTTCTTTTTTTGGGGCGCACTGGGATGGGATGGTTTAGGGATAGGTAAGTTATCAATCGGTAGACTTGTTTTCCGCCCGCGTACTTATCTATACGGATAATTCAGTTGTGGGGTACATGGACAGGTGGGAGGAGTGACAATCCGAAAAGGGGGGGGAACAATTAGTTGTTCAAGTTAGAATACTAACATATGTAACTACTGCACAGTGCTGTAGAAGTGTAGAAACGTGTTCTTCAAAAACCCCTTCTCCGTATCCCAAAACGAGCCATTGGGTTAGGTGCCGCCCACCAAAGTTACTTGCAGGGATTTTTTAGAAGCCAATGACGGGTAACCAAATAAAATAAGGATGCACGGTGAGGTGAGCTGAGGTGAGGTTTTGCACCGGCGTGCTGGGTGTTGGATTGGGATCGGGCAGCTTGGAAGGGAAGCTGTGGATGGCGGGAGGTTTCGCGGCTAAGTCATGTGATTTAATTATTCAGATCAGGCGCCAACTGGTGTGGTGTGGTGTGGTGGGTGGGGATGGGAGAAACTTTGAAAGGTTTATCCTGCGGCTTCATTCGTTACCGATTGTTTGCGATTGTTTACATTTTTATATTTTATAGATTTTATAGATGTGAGACGAAGAACCAATTAATTATCACTTGACAGCCAACAACTCTGGTCAAACTTTCCCCATATACCGAATAATAATAATATTTCGTCCTAGTAGCAGTACTCTGTATATATATATAGGAAAAGTAGAAAAAGAAGGGTAAAAGAAAAAAACACGAATAGAGTCCACTGCAATCAATATATCCCCACCGATTCTCTCACCAGGTGGTACGGCAGTTAACCCGTCGCAATACACCTGCTGGGCTGAGAAAACTCAATTCGGACACGCAACGAAACGAAACGGCTCCCCTCAAGGCTCTGAAAATGAAATGAAGAAGGCCTAGCATGACAGTTCCTTCTTACCAAAGCCAAATGAGATAGCCGAGGACGTACCCGGATGTTTATGTGGATGTTTTTGTCGCGTGTTTGTTTTGAAAGTCCGGTAAAAAGCTCAGTTTGTTAAATTCAAAAGGCATAAATAGTTTTTATTGCAGACTCGTTGGAGGTATGAGGATATAGGAAAGAATGGGAGTAAAAAAAAAAAAAAAAATGAAACGAAATGAAGAGGGATGAAGAGGGATGAAGAGAAAAGAAACTAATAAAAGGGAAAGAAAAAACCCCAAGCCTGGATCCCTCAAACCTCGGAAACGAGGGCGGGTAGGGGGGAGATAGAGAAGAAAGATACTAAATATAAATGGAAGAAAAGGAGGAGTAATCAAAAAAAATCGAATCCCCAATCGTGAACGTATATCCTTTCCAATCCAATCCAATCCAATCAAATTAAAGCAAATTCAAAACCTCTACGACCACCGCTTCTCATCCATCTCCTTCTCCTTCAACCCGCCCATCCTCTCCAAATCAAGACTCTGAAACCGTTCCGTAGAAGCACCGTTCCCACCCCCATTCCCACCAGGCTGACGCTGATACGGCGGCAAATCCTCATCCACCTCCTCCCCACGCCTCTGCCTGCCCCCGTCCTCGCTCCCCTCATCCAGCGGCTCCAATCCAATACCGCCCTTCTCACTGATGCGCACAACAACCACGCGCCCACTCATGCGCTTGCCAGCGGCATCTTCCTCTTCAGGGAAAGTGATGCGGATCTCTGGCACGGGACTCTGTGGTGGGCTTAGCGACGAGGAGGAGGAGGATGGGGAGCCTGAGCGCTTCTCATCGATGACGAAGACGGAGTCTCTGTTTGAGGCGGAGATGGTGAGGCGGCGGGCACCGCCACGGGCACGTTGGCGGCGGCTGCTGCTGTTATTGTTGTGGTGGTGGTCTTGGTAGAGGGGCAGTTCTGACTGTTGTTGTTGTTTTTGGCGTCTGCGGCGGATGACGAGGTAGGAGCCGACGAGGGTGATGGAGAGGAGGATTAGGACTAGGAGGGAGATTAGGAGGTTTATGGTTGAGGAGTTTAGGCCGCCGTTGTCGTTGTCGTTGTTGTTGTCATTGTCATTACCGTTACCGCGGGCGGTTAGGTGTCGTAGCGCATCCATCGATATTGTGTAGGAGGTTCCTTTTTGGGGTGTTGTTTTTTGGTGGATATGTATATAATAAAATAGATTGTTTCTTTTTGGTTTTCGTAATAGAGTGAATTAAGAATTGTAGATAGATGTCGAATCTTAGATAGTAAGTAGAGGGAGTGACGGTTAAGATTTAAAAAAGGTGTCGGCGGCAGCGGGTCTGTTCTCTCGCAGAGGTAGGAATTAATCAACACCACACATCCACCATCCGCGAAGAAAAGCGTAGACGTAGATCCGGTATGTAACGATGTCGAAATAATGCTGGGGTTTGTATCTGTTCTGATAAACGAGGCGAGGGAGCGTGATGGATGGGATGGCCAAGCGGGCGTGTTTTTCTCCCCTTTTTTTCGGTCCCTTTCTTCTCTCAGAGACACCAGGGCGATGAATTAAGTTCAGGGGGTAAAAAGGACGAGGTAACTAGTAGGTAGCGAAGGAATGAACAGCAAGGCGATCAGCTGAAGGAATGAAGCTGATACCTGCAAAGAATGAACGGCAAGCGAGAAGAGAGGAATCTGGATAGAGGAGGACGAGGATGAAAAGGGAGGAGGAGAAAGAGGGAGAGAGACAACAGCCAGACACCAGACACCAGACACCAAACCACGCCAGGAACCAGGAACCCTCGGCCTGGCCACCAATAACACGCCGGGGCTTGTATGGTGGTGTATTATTTGTTTTCCGATTACCAGGCTAGGCAGGCTGGGCATCACTCCAGCGCTCATCCCCCCACCGCGCCCACGGATTGGCCTGTACCGCATCTAGTCCGCCTTGGCTTGGTGGTGCCTGGGGGTAAGAATGGTAAGAATGGTAAGAATGGTATCTTGGTAAGATGGGAAACACACCAAAAACAAACCACTGCGTTCGTCACCCGTCAGCGTCCAATCAGGCAGCGTGGCTGAGCGGCGGCTAACTGCAACCGGGCTAGGTCCACTTGTTGAGGGTGCCCAGTGTTGATACCTAGGTAGGGAGTGTCGAGGGTCTTCTTCACCTACAGCTTTCAACCCAGCCAAGTCGTATCGTCGTATCGTCGTCTGCCCGCAATTTCCCTGGCCTTGCGCACCAACTGCTCGTCACGCCTGCAATTGGACGGAATCCGATGGGCGATGGGCTTTGAAGAACTCTTCACGATGTGTGGTGAGAAGGCTGTTACTTATAGTAACTAACCTGGCCAAGTCATATATCCTTTTTAGAGAAAGGCTTGTCGGATTCGATTCGATCTGAGTATTGCAATGACTATGCATGGATGATGGATGTCTGTCTGCAAATCATGTAATGCCATAGCTTCTGCTGAAATCATCATAATGCAGCGCGTCTGTTTCATCCCTCAGGGGCTGGTGTTTCTGTACTCTGCAGAGTACTCCGTAGGAGTAGGAGTTCCTTGGATGGCACGCATGGCATCAGGATCAGAGTTTCGTTCCAACGATTCAAACCCTCGATGGACAGCTTCCCTGTTTCGACGCAATCCCAATCTCCCGAGGAAATAAACACCTCTGCCCTCATTCGCACTTGGGAAAACCTGCTTCTGATTCTACAGGTAAGATTTGTCTTTGTTGACGGTGTGTGTCCAGACCCCCAAGCCTCGATATTCCCGAATTAGGTCACAAACTCTCGATGCACAGAGAGATAGCATAACTATGGAATGGATACGGTCATCAATATATTGAATGAATACAGTTCTCGCGAACAGACAGACCACAGTATCAGATGTCAAGTTCCCTTTCCATCTGATATTTCCAGAGCCGAAGCCCAAGCAGGCTGCAGTTCTGTTTGATTTTGCTTGTGACAGACAATCAGCCAGCCCTGAGGAAGCCAATTTGTAGCCTGATTATCTTCAATAGATACAATCATTACTGTTTGCTGAATTGAATATGTTATAAAATGATGAAAAATCGATTGTTTTGATACTAATCACTAACTGAATTTTACATACTCATTTAGCATTCAATGTATCATCAGATGCAGTCTCATATCTATCATATAGATTATATATCTTCATCATCTTCAGTCTTTTCTCATACAATTTTACTATTTATCTGCAGAGATAACTATATATTAGAAAATATTTTACTTCATAATTTTATGCTGAAATAAAAAGCTAGTGATTATCAATGGTTGTTTGTGAATTAGATTAAAATCTATACAGAGACTTCTTTTACTGCATCAGATAACTAGTGATTATCACCTATGTACAGCTTGAGCCTCTTCTATGATTCATGTGCTTGTAGGTCTGGTGGCCCGCAATTATGTATTTTGTGTTTTCTCGAACAAAAACTTGGTTTACTCCAGTTGATAGCTGGGGTATTCAAAATGCCTCTTTCACCTGAAGTGCTGTACATTATGTTTTATATATCCCGTAGGAAAGAAATGAGGAAAAGCAGTGCTCTCAGTTCTTTCAACAGCGACATTCTTCCAGCATAATATTCAGTATGTACGTGTATGCCTGGTGCCTACCAACCGGGCTATTCCTGGAAAACTAAGACTGGAAGAAAGAAGACCCATTCATCGAACCCGCTATATCTCTTCAGACTTTGGTGTTTTGGGAGAAGGGCATGCGGCTGGGGAACATCAGATGCGACAGACAGGGTCTCCTCGCCACTAGGCCACAAAGACCATACCCTTAGAGACCTATGGCCCCATCCTTATAAATATAAAATTCATTAATAAGATGCTGAGTTCTATTAGCAACACACTAGGTAGTTTAAGTGTTTTTGTTTCAGCTTGCAACATAACGCTGACTGTTGCATAAATATTTCAAGCACAAAATACAGTGCATACATACAAGCAATGTCATTCTGATGAAGGACTTCCTGAAAATAGGAAAGAGATTCATGAATATTCTGTGAGAGTTCATCAGTCTCTATCGGCACTGAAGTTGACGCATCAATGTGTCCATAGATAGTATCTTCAAATGGAGGGAAATATTCATCAGTCCACTCTTCGCTTTTGATCTTTTTGACCTCTTTTGACCATGCTCTCTCCACCTTCAGCCGCTCTCGCTTCTTAGCTTCTCACTAAGAACAAGGCCTTGCTTACCACCTTCATTGAGCTGATAAACGTCAGAACAATCTCGTCGCGGTTGGGCAGTGAGCGACTCGGCCCCTGCAACTGTGCTGTTCTGTTCTTGTAGAATGCAAGGCTGTGAGATGGATTTGGCCCCCTGGATTCTTTAGTTAAATTTGAACTCGCGAACGCTAGGGCTAGCTAGTGTTGAGGGAAGATCGGAGTCCCGAGCCATGAGGATTTAAAACCAGTCGAGTCGGCCTTGCTGAACCTATCTGTGCTCAATCATGTTGGCGTAATTAGTTAACTGGAGGCAGAAGATTTCTTTTATAGCTCTCCCTTGGCCTATCCAACACCTTCCCAGCCGTACTCATAACCCACCTTCGAAACTTGCCGACGAACAAACCCCCCCTCAATAAGAGCCAACGAAGATATGGCTGTTACTGCTCTGTCAGTCGTGGCAACGCTCGGTCTCGCATATTTCATATTCAAATCGATATCCCTGGTGAGGTTTTATATCCATGCCCGTCGGTCTGGGCTTCCTATCATCGTCTCGCCGGTGCCGTCCAAAAGTATCCCATGGATGATCCTCGGACAGGCCTTACAGCCCACGTTCCAGAAATATCTTCCGGCGTGGCTTCATGACCGGCTGGATGTGGTGACGCATGGCTGGGAGTTCCGCAGACAACGCGAGTTCCATGATCGGCTGGGGAGTATTTTTGCCGTTGTTAACCCGGACGAATGCGCGATTTGGCAAGTTGGCCTTTGATAACGTGGGCTTCAGGGGGGCCAAAACGCAAAGAGCAGATTTTCTGACTATGAATTGTAGGATAGCGGATCCGGCCGTTGGGCACTCTGTTCTGCAGAGAAAAAATGATTTCGTGCAAGGGCCTGCTGTTGCCCGGCTCCTTGGATTGTTCGGGCCGAATTTGTTCTGCGTAAGTTGTTCATCTGCACTTTTCTGTGCTCCAGTCAACTAACGAGGATTGTCATGGGCAGACGAATGGCGACGAATGGTAGGTTGGAGGTCCAAGCCCTCGCGTACACTCTGCCTGGCTAAATATTCCCCAGGAAGCGTCACCGTAGAATGTTCTCTGCGAACCTGGACGAGCGTATCAGTAAAACTGTCTGGCGAGAAACCTGTCACCAGGCGGGTGACATGTTAAAGTATATGTTGAAGAACCCGGGAAACCAAACCTTGGACGGCCTCAAGAGCGTCGCAATCAATGTTATCGGCCAAGCTGGATTCAACCAGTCGGGAAAGTGGGCGCCAAATTTGCGACATCGCACTGGAGAGGCGGCAACCGGAACAGCAGCATTTTGGGAGACTTTTGCGCTGGCCACTGAGATGCTTATTGAAGCTGCGTTGCTTCCAACAAAGGTTATGCGGCTGCCGTTTATGCCACCAGCGTTTCGGTTGATGGGTTATCACATGGAGAGATCGTCAGGTTATATCAAAGAGGTCCTCGATGAGGAGCGGAAAACTGCAGCGACTGCGACAGGTCGTCGGAATAACTTTCTCAGCCTTCTCCTGAAACTCTCCGACGAGGAGAAACATGCCGGGCAGAGTGGATTCTCATTGACAGACGAGGAGATTAGCGGAAGCCTTTATGTCTTCAGCACAGCAGGATTCGAGACAACTGCCAATACCATGGGTTACACTATGGTTCATCTGGCCGCGCAGCCTAAATGGCAAGATTGGATCCGTGAAGAACTTCAGACGCTTGACCCGGATCCGTCCACGTGGAACTATGAGGAAGTATATCCCAAATGTCGCCGAACACTCGCGCTTATGGTACGTTTTAGACATTTCTCCCCCACTCCCTCATTCCCCCCTATCCTTACTACACCCAAATAAACTCACATGGCAATTTTCAACATATCCCAGTTTGAGACTCTCCGCCTCTTCCCAGCGGTGCTCCATTCCACTCGCGCAGTCCTTGGCGACCCACAGACGATAAGCGGTGCCGACGGTGCTACTCACATCCTCACCCCTCCGATGGAAGTGTATGTCTGTCAACTGAGCGTGCACCTGGATCCGGCGACATGGGGAGCCGACGCAGGTGAATTCAGACCATCGCGATGGATCGACGAGTCCGGACAACTCTTTGTCCCGCCCAAGGGCACGTACCTGCCGTGGTCCAGCGGGCCGAGAATCTGCCCCGGCATAAAGATGTCGCAGGTAGAATTTGTCGCGACGATGGCTACCATTTTCCGGTCCGCGCGGTGCGATCCGCTGCCGACTGCTGGCATTGAGAAGCCGGAGGCGCTGAGACAGCGGCTGCAGCAGTTGACGCGGGAATCTGTGTCCAAGTTGACCTTACAGCTCCGTAATGCTGGCGATGTGGAGTTGCAGTGGACGGCTGTGTGAGCGAGATGTTGAATGGCTTGACGGGGGAAGCCATATATGTATAACTTTGTTTGATGGCTATTTGTAGCACCTCCTTGTCTGTCCCTTGCGTGTGAAGAATAACGATAAACACCGAGTAAACCCCCTCTATCCCACGAAGCAGCTAGTAGGGAGCGGCGACTCCATATCGCGGAATAAGATATAGCAGTTAAAAAAATCCATAACGTTCCTACCGCTTCGATATGATCTTTATACAGATATACACCCACACACATACCAGCGGATACCAAAAAGTGCAGAATCAGCGATATCTCCCTTCAGCAGAGCGGCTGATGATTGTAGAATAGAGAGACAGGTCAATTGCTGACGCTGCCGCAAATATATCCCAGCAGAATGGTAAGCCCCCCTCAGCACCGTGCTATACACAGTCCACCACGATCTTCCAATTTCATCAAGCTGAACATAGCCCCAGGGTGTATCGCCGAAGTTTACCGCGGGTACCATAACCTATTTGCGTACGGTGTTCATTCATGCTTGAAACAAAAGACACTTAACTCCTGCTTATCATCGTACATCCTATTGATGCGATTCGATACTCCATTTGCAGCGTATATAAGCGGAGTTTAGGTAATTCGGAACTTGATGCTGGGTACTCTGTACACTTCTATGAGAAGCGTTACATATCTACCTACCTAGAGAGGCACAGTATCTGCCAGAGCCCAATTTGATAGATGTAGAGGGTGATATTGCTGAGGTAACACTGTAGCATGTGTATGTAGATGCACGTATATGTATGTATCTCGCATGCATCGAAGTATGGAGAGATAGAATGCGAAAAACCAACTCAGAAATGAGCCATTCTTTGACAAGAGGTTCCAAATATAGCAAATAGCAAAATAGCAATAGTATAATTAGAACAACACCCGGCATTGTGTACAGCATACAGCATATGCATGGAAGAGAGGGGCATGAGTGATGAATGAAGAGGGTTTCTGATTTGCTTTGATTTGGCATTGGTTTGTCTATGAAACGCGTGCATGGTATCTATTTACCTGCTTTGCATGCTGTGTGCAGTACATATATTCATGCCGGGGGTGAATGTATATTGTACTGGTGAGGTGGTGAGGTGGTGAGGTTGATAGATAGATGTAGATCTGAGAGGTTGATCAGTTGGTGATTTTATAAGAGTTGTCTTTAAACTTTTTTTGAAACAGAGAGTGGAAATGAAGGTATGAATGAAGAGAAGGTTTTTGGTTAATGATCAGTTCAACTGTTGCCATGACCTTTTTTTTCTGTTTTGATTTGAAAAATTTAAAATCAGGTAAAAAGGCATTTGAGAATACTGCTTCATGAAATGAGAGAAAACTACCTATCTAGATGTTGATGTCATGAACATCATCATGATAGAAAACATTCTTCAGTCTTTTAACAGTAAGAGAAGATGATCATTTATTAAATTCAATTAGTTCATCCACAGTCTGCTCTGTAGCATTCTATAATTTTACATCCTCAATGGAATTCCCGGGCTTCTGTATGATGCTCTTCAACATGGATTTGAGCGGCGGCGTTTGCGATGTTTTTCACACCAAACCTTCTGAAGCTTGCGTGCGGCGAAGACATACTTTTATCAGTGCCCGGCCGGATGAGACTCCACAGAGCGGAAACCTGCCCCTGGGCAGGAGTAAACTCAATGCCAGACAGGAACAGGGCAATAAGTGTCAACCCGGTCCTTGAAAAGCATACATTCAGATCCAGTCAGTCTACCTTGGTTCAGGACAGAGTTCACCGCCCTGATATCAGTAGCTTATTTTTTTTTTTTTAATTTTGTATTTCATCCCCCTTTAAAAACAGTGACACATATCCTGCTCTTAACAATTTTAATCAAAGCCAAATCAAATCAAATCATCGGCTGCGTGCATATTTTCTGTGCTGCGTTGCAACATCATATCCACGCAGCAAATGCAAGCAAGGGCCGGTGAAATAATACTGCGTAAATGCGGATTGGTCTCCACCCACCAAGCTTCACTAACAAAAGCCAGCCCTTGGGCCCCGGCTCTCAGATCAGTTATTAAGTTCGAACCTAGCCGCCCCAGGTCCATCTCCCCTCCAAGGCTCCAAGAAAACGCCCAAGAGATCCCATCTCCATCCTGCCTTAAAATGATCGGCGCTAAGAGGAGTCAGGAAGTTTGTTGGGGCCCATCCATGATCCTGCCAAGCGGACCACTACTGACCAGGGGGAGCGCGGAAAAATGCAGAAGCAGCTGGGGATAGCGCCGACGGCCGCCCGTTCGCGGCATTTGGCCAATAATGACCCACTGAGTGAGGTGGTGCGATTTGTTTGTTAGACAGTATTATTATTAAGAAGATAACAGGTAGTTAGATTTCGCAGTCGTGGCTGAGTTGTTTAACGGGGTACCAGGGCTATCAATATTATTGGCCCTGCAACAAAGGGTGTCCGTCCTCTGAAGAGTGGGTTTTCATTCATACTAGGTTGTGGCCTTGAGAGTACTTTGAAGTAACAGCAGGACATATACGCTGGGTATAAAACGGGAGATCTGGTAGTTTCGACGGGTCCAACTGCCAAGCCAACCGCGTTTCTGATCGCCCTTTGGGTGTGGGTGGAATAGGCACTGATGCTGGCCCATGGGCGGCAGGCAAGGAGTTGGAAAAAAAAAAAAAAAGAAAGATAACTGGTTTCAGGTTTTAACGATTTTCTCCAAAGTATTTCTTTTTTCCCCCATCTTGTTCCCAAGGTTTTCGGGTTTTCTTTTCCTTTCCAGATCTTGCGTGGTACCTGTCTC